>CAICTM010000096.1:0-122573 GCA_903772945.1 Seminavis robusta | reverse complement strand
TATTGTATTGACGGGATACAGTCAACGCATTGTACATGCACATGAAAGTCGCTTGCGTTCTTCACATTTTAAAAGTTGGCTCCTAATTTTTCGGGGTCGCCTGTGATTTATTGGACGCTTGATCTTTTTTCAATGACTGACATTGAATGACGTACAGGTGCAATGCGAATCTCAGAAAGGTAGTTGTAGTAATAAAAGTTTTTATATACAGATTAATTTACCCTATATCCCTACCGTTTATACTTATAACAAGAACCCGTCTTCTCGCTGGAACATTTATCGTATTGATCTTCTCCTAGGACAGAAAGCCCAATAGTATCCTTAAATCTTGCAAGCATGTCTCTCATTCGTTGTGGCATGGCAAAGTTCTTTGGATCCCAATCCAGCTTCTTCAATAAGAACAAACCACTCATGGTTCGCACCCTTGATAAAACCACGTAAGCCCAGTTTTGACAGTATCGCCATGAATACCAATAACCACACTGCAGTATATCCCTGTAATTTGTGTCCAGTTGTCGCAGAATTGCTGATAATCGGGAACTGCTTACCCTTCATCTTGGTGTGTACAACTTCTCCGTCATAAAACCATCTGGTACTGAAAGTGTAGTTTTGCTCCGTTACCTAGTCGAATACGTAGACTTCTACAGGGCCTTCTAAGTAATGCGCGCCGGGTATAATTCAAACCTCTGCCCCCATCGGTACCATTACCCCTAAAGCAAATCGTCTCCAGGAGACGAAATTAGTAAAAATAATGAAATTGGATGACGGCAGTTTGTAAACGGTACGTAGACCTACCGTACCTACGTGAACATGAATTCTCTGGGCTTTTAAATCGCTTCGTTCTTAGAGACCAAAAAAGCATTATGAAAGAGGGACCCCTGCATCAAAGCAGCTTTCGAGAAAAGCGAAACGGCACGAGAGCAACGAGAGACAAGACGAAACAACACAACAACAAGACCAATCAAGCCGTGTGCACAACCATTGAGCAGTGTCCCTTGTCGATTCCATATTGTCGTCTTTATTTCTTTTGTGTTTGTTCTTTGTGCTGTGATTGATTGTTTGGCTCTGTCGAGTATGGATGAAAAGGGACGCAGAGACGAGGACGAGAGTAGCTTGAGCGAGAATAGCAGGAAGGACGAAGCTGAAGATGAGCAGGACCCAGGTTTGGAAGAAGAAGAGGATGAAAGATCAGCCGTAGAATCAGAAGAAGAAGAAGAAGAAGAAGAAGCTACAGCATCAGAGACAGAGAAGGAATCTCTGCGAGATCGCAAAGCCTTTCAAGGACCAACCAGCCAGCAAGAGCAAGAGCAAGAGCATGAAAATGAAGCACAGGAAGAGTCTATTACAAAAAGAATTCCTGCTGATTTCACCAAGTCAAGAACGACGAGTAACAGTTGCAATAGTGGGACAGCCGCGGAGAATGAACCGACAACAGCAGCAACGAGAACTACCGCGAGCGCCCAAGTCACTATCAATGACATTGTCGACAGCATCCAACCGTTACCAGCCCCGTCACCAGCTCCAGCACCCACGTTGCCTGGGGCAATGGCGGTTGGAGGGGTCGCCCCACCCCCTCCAGATCTCATTGCCAACCAACGGTTCGCACGTCCTGGATTCTTTGCTCGTGATGAAGAAAACCAACACCAAGCAACACAAAACAGCACTGACGCTCAAAATGATATTACCGCCGCAGAGGATAGTTCCCATGGTCAGCAGGACTATCTCGTAGAGGCCACATTGGTAGCTTCTGACAGAAGCATGCGTCCAGAATTGGCAAGGAGAACGACCACTGTCGGGATCATTGTAGAGGCGTTGCCCGTCAGAAGGCTTTGGTCCAATCGATTCATTCTCATTGGGATTGCCGCTGTCATGCTACTCATTTTCCTGTTGGGACTGGGGTTGGGAGCTTGGAAACAAGACGAAGCAACGGACACACATGTTCCCACTAGCCGTCCTTCTATGGCTCCGTCCATGAGTCCCACAGAAAACCCGAAACCTACACTGCAACAAATTCGGGACAGAGGAGTGCTTCGCTGTGCACATGACCCATTCATCAAAAGTTTCTTTCAGCTCCTAGCAAACAATTCGGGAGAAGAATCGCACGCAGTTATTGCTGACTCTGGTGGATCAACAGGGAATCTGGATGTTGGACTGGTACGTACGATACTTCAAGATTTCCGGATCTGCTCTCGTGCTTGCGCATGACTGAAATCACATTCTTCTTTTCGTATCGGAACCTTTTTGTCAGTGCGAAGCGATAGCAGCAGCCGTCAATGGCATTGAAACACCCGTTGAGCTATACAACCATACCGAAAAAGAGTTGCTAGCGAATGGAACTGTGGATATTATCTTGAAAGCATTTCCAAACATGGCGTCGGATGTCTTTGAGGTACAGTACGATGCGAATCGCAGTATGGTTAAGATTGGGTTTGATTGCTTAGTTACTGTACTTACTTTGTAAATTGTGCCATGGTGTATCCTTGTGGGATGACCAGGCCGACATTGGCGAAGGCCTATCCTACAGTGTTCCCTTCTTGTCAATAGGTGTTGGCTTTTCAGGCATACCAGAGTATGTACATTGCGCGGAGGATGATATCAAGACGTTCTTCAACTGCAGTGGAATCAGAATTTGCGTTGAGCGCACTTCCGCGTTTTATGATCAACTCATGAATCGCATCCCGCATCGACAAATTGTGCCTTTGGAGCACAGAGAAGATTTGAAGGAAAAGTTTAGCAATGGCACGTGCAACGTGCTAGCTACCGAAGCCTTTCCCTTGCTTGGTATGGTGATGCAAACAGCGGGATACCATGGGCCATTTGCCACGGGCACAATTGAGTTCACCAGAGAACTGCATGCTGTGGCTACACTGGATGATGATCAGGAATGGACCGACTTTGTCAGGTCTGTCTTGTTGAGTCTTTTGGCTGCTGAAAAGGAGGGGATCACACAAACAACGGCAGAGAGGATGGGAGAAACACGCTTGTTTGGTAAAGACCACGCTCGAATGTTTATCGATGCAGTGCAGACGGTTGGCAACTTTGCAGAATTGTATGATCGAGAAGTTGGCCTGTATGAGAGACCTGCAAGCAACACAATAAACAATGGGACGACTGGGCTGCTCTATTCCTTGCCGTTTGGATTAATTTCACGCAATGGGCCTAAGCCTAGGGAAGGAGGTACTTTGCAGAGGATTCTGGAGCGAAAGAAACTGAACTGCGGAGTGCGTGGTGAGCGTCCTGGTTTTGCAGCTTATGATGAGAGTAGAGCTACTTGGAGTGGTCTTGATGTTGACTATTGCCGGGCACTCGCATCTAGCTTGTTCGATGGCATCGCCGAGGCAGTCGAGTTTGAAGTGATGAACAATTCTGCCACAGCATTTGAGTTTCTGAGCAATGGCAGCATTGATGTCTATGCTGGAGCAGTTTGGACACTCCAACATGATATTAGAGAGCCAACAACCAAGCAAGGCTTTTCATTCAGCAAGCCATACTTCTACGGACCGACAGCAGTAGAGGATGGGACAAATGCTTCCGCGTAAGTTTGGC
Source organism: Seminavis robusta (assembly GCA_903772945.1). Taxonomy (NCBI): domain Eukaryota; phylum Bacillariophyta; class Bacillariophyceae; order Naviculales; family Naviculaceae; genus Seminavis; species Seminavis robusta. The sequence continues at coordinate 119,027 of CAICTM010000096.1, read as the reverse complement.
CGACATCCTGGTTATATGTTCTGTTTCTTGTTTGGGGCATGCTAACGCAAACAAACACGCATCCTTGCACCAATGCTTTCAGCTTGTTTAATGCTTTCAGCTTGTTTGACCCGAATCTAGCTTTGGCAACTCGTGAAGACGATCCGCAGTGGTCGTCGTTTGTTTTCTGGGTGGCAAATTCCTTTGTGTTTGCGGAGGAAAATCAGATAGCGCAGCGTTTATCCGGTTTAATGCCGGTCTCCAATGTCTTCTCAATGAAGTTCTCGCGAATGCTACGGAATGCAGTCCATGCCGTGGGAAACTATGGTGAGATGTATTCACGCAATGTTGCCGTATATCTCCCACGTTCCGGACGTAATCTCCTCAATGTTGTGGGACAAAATAGCCCCCTCCACTATGTACCTCCTGGCTTCTTTGAATGAAATGCATGTTTGGCATAATGATAGTCTGATAGTCTGACAGTCTTCAGCACCTACTAGTTCGTGTAGGTGACGCAGAGAATGATTTTGTCCATGACCCTGTTGGTGGTCAGCATATCTTGACTGGTATGGATGAATCCAATCTGAAGGCAGCCGGAAATGGGTGACAATGGGTGACACTAGAGGCAGTCACAGTTACACTAATTGGAACCCCGACGAGCCCAGCAATATTGATAGCTACAGTAGCAAGGATGCTGCCTCACTCACTGACACTGGGAAGGATTGTGCCGTGGAGTATGAAGGCACTGCAACGACGAAAATGGCCACTTCTATGAGCTGTACGAAGCCAAAACTTGCAGTGCAGTGTATCAAAGCCTTCAATGCAGCTTTCACAAGTCGCTGCGGGGCAAGTAAAGCTTGTTAAAATATTGTTTCGTGTGTTGGCTCTGTCTCCTGTGTGCATGCCTCATTCTACATGTACATGTAATTGGATGGTGGCTGAGTATGCTTGCATGAGACCTGTTATGCACCAGACCGATGACAGTTTGGGGGTCGAGTGATGCTGTCTACTGGAGGACGATGGTGAACCCAAACGAATTTTCCACGGCGTGTTTTGGACGACGGTGATTAGCTCATTAGCTCACGTCAGACAAAGGACTGAATCACTCACTGCCAAGGAAGATGACATGACAATCGTTTGTGTTGTCTGGTACCAGGTAGTACTGACGCAGACGGTGTGGCACTGCCATTCATCCATCCTTTCCCACGGTTGTGTCTTTTGGTTTGCGGTTACAAGTTGTTTATAATTGCCACCTGTTGTTCTGTTCTATTCTTTGCTTTGGTTTGGTTTGCTTGCATCAATCAATTGGCAGAAGAGGAAAGACTGACAGAGAGTGTGCTAAGAGGACTTCAATGGGGTTGAGACCCCCAAGCTAGAGTGAATTGAGACGCACTTTGCTTGAGTTTTTGTAAAGACGAGGAGTAAGATGAGAATGACGAAAGTTCGATGGCGGCTTTGCCTTTTGCTGTTTTCACAGCTGTCGTTGCTGTTACTGATTCTGAAGCCTCTGAGAATAGAAGGTTGGAGCAACAGCTACATGTACATGTACAAAAAGACCATGGCTTTACAGCATACAGTACACCATGGAAAACCTCTTTACAGCCAAGAAGCAGACGACAATGATTCCACGAGTGCCGATGATGTGGACGCGAAACAAAGAGCCATTTCGGCGCTCTCGCGACCCAATCCAAGGAGTTTGGACAGAGAAGACAACTTAGACAGAGACAACCACAGAAGCTTTTTGCCTCCTCCCTTGGACCCTCTGCCCAATGCACCCGTTCCCAACAGGCATGGGAAAGGACCTAGTTCTAGTAGTTCTAGCAGTGCTAGCAGAGCCAAGGCCAGGATGCACCCATCCAAAAAGTTTCTGCATGCTCCTTCCTCTTCTTCTGATACTACATTTAGTACTAGTAGAAAAGAAAGACACGAACGACCATCATCCACCACCACCAACACAAACAACACTAACAACAGGCAAAGAGGAAGGAGGTCACCAAGCAGAAAAGAAAACCAAGCGGAACCCAAACGATACGCCAGCATGTTGCCTCCTCCTCTCAAGGATCCTGCTCAATTCATGCAACAAGAAGACGACGAACATGACGACGACGACGACGACGATCAACCAGTCAAGCCATCCAATTTCTTGGACAATTACGTCGTCTCGGAAGACTCCACCACCGCAACAACTACTACTACAGGTACTGCCGCACCACCTTCTACAACCACGTCGACGTCTTCTACCAATGATACAATCACCCGTGCTCCTTCCAATGGCCTTTCCTCATGGGAACATTTCCTGGGCACCAAGCCAAGACCAGAGTCAAACAAAAGCAACAGCAAAAGCAAGAAGAAACCAAAGTCTTCTACTAGCAGCACCGACAGCTCCGAGGAAGGAGACAACGTCATGGCCAAACTGCCATCAATTCAAGACTTGTTTCCTCCTGATCTATCCCTAGGACACACTAGTAGCAGCAAAAAGGCGGGGGCGCCATCCTCGTCCAACGATGTGTCTTCTCTCTTTCCAGGAAAAACAAATACCGGTACACAACAATCACCGCGCCAAAGGGGGCGAAATCTGCAAACCACAAATTATGACGGACCAGCATCGTCCGCGAGAACTGATGACAGATCTTCATCATGGATGGATAGACAGCAAGAACGAAAACCAAAATCGACCACTGGGCAACAACAGTCGTCAGCATCCCTAGGAGGCGTTTTGCCAGTGAGCGACCTATTCTACCGATCATCCTCGTCGTCTTCGCAATCATCCAGAGGAAACAATGTTGCGGACAGCAACAAGAAAGCCTCCAAATGGGATCAGCTACTCAAGTTGGGAGGAAATCAAACAGCTTCAGGCTCCACAAACAAACAGAGCAGTAAAGCTACGACCAACAGCAATAACCGAGCCAACAAATCACTACCAAACAACAACAAATCACAACAACACTCAAACAAAGGATCCAGCAGCAAACGGCGAAAAATGGTTCGTCGGGGGATGGAAATGTTAGTTGGAGGAGTTCCTGTCAATGCCGATCCACCACAACGGAGCATGGAACTTGTCTATGATACAAAGCTACCTTGGTACGATGCCGTCGCCATCAACACACACGACTTTGGGGCCTTCTTCCATTCCGGATCCAACTTGACAAACACACAATTGGCTCTCTATTGCGAGTATTTTGTACACAATACGTTACGGTGGGATGTCTGCCCCGATGACTTGAGACTAATTGCAGAAGAGTTTCTCATTCAACAAGATGATGATGATGAAAAGACCGCACCTGAGGGTGGAAGAACGCTCTCCACTTCGATCACGACCTTGGACGTTGATAATATAAAGGAAGCGCTCGCACCCTTCAAACACGTCCTCGGTGATCTCATAGGCGAAGACACTGACGATGTACCCCTCGATCTCGTCGATATGGGTAATTCAGAATTGGATGTCAAGGACGTCACATTCGACTTGATTGGCGCCATTGGGAAAGACGGTGCCCCAACGGGTGTGGTGGTGGACACAAACAATAACGACAACAACAAGGACGCCAAAGCAAAGACTGCCGTTTCGCCACCCAAAGGATTCGGAAAGCCGAGCCATGGCAAGAACAGCAACAACAAAAAGACCCCTCGGAAGAGAAAAGCAACGCAGACCACTCAAACTGGGTACGAGTATCTCATCAACATGGGCGCAGCCCTGTCATTTGATATGGGAATCTCCCAAGAGGAATTGGAAGCTGAATCCGGCCCCGATGAAACTCCTGATGGTGTTCTTCGTGATGTTCTGCGGTGTGGCATTCGGTCTTGCGTCGAAAAGACGTTGCAGCGCATCAACGATGCAAATGACAACAAGGCAGACTACAAAATGGTGCTCAATGACGTTCAAATCGAACCCCTAGAGATGACCGAATTGGACGATGGAACGACCAACATTGTGGCCATGTACAAGGTTTTGGTTCATCCGTCTGGACTGCCGTCGGCATACATTCGACAAGATGAATTCAGCAGAGTCGCGAGACAGGTGCAGCGTATGGTTAGTGATGAGATTGATGAAGGTGACATGAGTGTGGCTTGTGCCGCTGCTGCGAGAAAGGAAACTCGTTGGTCGGCAGAGTTTCGCGAGAGGGCGTACGAAGAATTCCTCTTTCAAGACGAGGAAGAAGACAAAGGATACGACGATGACAGGGAAGACGCGATTGAAGCTGAAGTGATATCGCAGTCGAATGCTGATGTTTCCGATGACAGTGCAGATGAAACGTCTTCTTCCAGGAGTCGAAAGACAGAAAATGCCGGAAAACAAGAGGACAGGTCGTTGATCTGGAACTATATGGACGAGAGCGCACAGTTTGCTCCATTTGGAGGTAAACTAGGGCATCGACTCCTGGAAGCAGTGGAGAAGCGCGCAGAGAAAACTCCCCCCAAAATGATTGCGATTGGTGACGTCCATGGATGCATTGAAGAGCTTCAGGATCTGCTGCGTCAGTGTGACTACCATCCTGGCGATATGGTTGTTTTCCTGGGCGATCTTGTCAGCAAGGGGCCCGACAGTGTCAGCGTGGTCGAAATGGCCAATGACGTTGGTGCGCTGGGTGAGTACATTGTTGGCTGCATGCATGGGATTGTGTACTAGATAGATGTGCAAAAAGGTGCAGGTATCTCACAACTTAGCCCGTTCCTTCAAACCCAGGCGTTCGAGGGAATCATGATTTTGAAGTCATTCGATGGCACCAAGCAATCAAATCAGGTAAGAGGAGGGCAGTGGAGGGACTATAGTTTCCCAGTTGACAATTCGTTTATTGTTACTCGGTTCAATGTAATGTCTGACGAAATGGGTTTGCTTTACCTTCACAGGAGTCGACCCTCCGGTGGTGGGATCGGAGCACTTCCACGTGGCGACCTGTTTGTCCCAAGCTGACGTTCAGTGGCTGTACAACCTTCCTTGGTACATCACCTCGAAAGAGCTAGGAGCTCTGTTTGTTCATGCTGGTTTTGTTTCCGGCATACGATTAGCGAAACAGAATCCACGTTTAATGATGAACATGCGCAGCATTTTGCCGGATGGAACGGTGACATCAAAGTTTTTCAACAATTGGCCGTGGGCTCGTCTCTGGGATGGCCCCCAGACCGTCTACTTTGGACACGATGCCGATCGGGGATTGCAACAATACGAACATGCGATTGGTCTCGACACTGGTTGCGTTTATGGCGGCCGTTTGACAGCTTGTCTGCTTCCCGAGAAGCGGCTTGTGAGCGTCAGTGCTCGTCGTGAATATTTCAAGTATCGTCGAAAGCACTACGATTAGGGAGGAGCTGCATTGTACTCTCAGCCATGCACGGTCAACACGTGAAAAAACGAATGTCGCCAGCACGAGATTGTATTGATGACCACAATGAATATTCGGATGCTTAAAAAGCTTCACGGAGCTATGGCTCTAGCTATGCATTGGGTACGGGTGTCCAGTTCAATTTTGTCAGCCCTGAAGGACATGGAGAGTATGGACAATCCAACTAAGGTAGCTAGCTAGCTAGCTTGACTTGGGGGTGAATGGCATCAACCGGTTCTGTTTTGAAAGAGCTTTCCCATTGGCCAAGTCGCTCAAATCATGTCATCTACCGGTACCGGTATGAAGACCACTTGCGGGAGCCCGAGAAGGCAGGATAAACCCCAACACCAATAGCTAACTTACGACCTCTTCTAATGCCGAGAATGATGATAGAATGAATGATCAATCGACGTCACTTGACTGGAGTGGTCTGGTATGCTGCCAGGCCAGGTGCCTTCCGTCAGAGATCCTCCAATCAAGTGAAACGTTGCAATGCTGACACTCATCTTCTGATCGTCCAAAAGTGAGAATTCGGAACATGTGAATCAGTCCTTCTCGTTGAAAGAGAACAGTTTCAAGCGTTCTCAGTGAAGAATCAGTGAGATCAACACGGATAATTTGAGTTCGGCGTGCTGGAAAACAGAACCAAGATGCGTTCGCAAAAAGAAAGCAATCCACGTGAGAATCTGGTAAGAAATCTACAGAGATCGAATCTTCGCATCACCGAGGAGTTGAGAAATTCTTCTTTGAAAGGATTCGATTCTTTCTGGTTTGCTGATTCTATTCGTTGCGCTCAGCTGGTCGTGTTGGAGTATACTAGTAAGGACTTGACAAAGGCATAAGAACATTCAGTTGTATGTTTGGGTCGACGTATGTACTTGATGGAAGAAGATACTAGCTCGCTAGCTCTAGAGTAGATACTGCACCATCAACAACACATCAGCTCTTCAACGAATTTCGAAAACCAAGAGCGAAAGCCTAAGATTGCCTTCACTGCTGGTGAGACGTTCATAATTCTCTTTCTTTTGCGAAACAGCAATCACACTGCTGCAATAAAACACCAATTCTGTTGTCTCCTTGACGGTCATCTCCACCTGTACATTGTGCATATATATATTATAGCAAAACTACACCAAGCTACACCAACTCTGGCTAGCTAGCTAGTAGATCCCACGCCCACAAAATCTCCTCTCATCTCTGTCGCTCAAAATTTCTCCCTATCTACCCTCAGAACTATTCCGTCTTTTACCCGCTCCCTTGTCCGTCATCTCTTGTCTTTACCACTTGCCCTTGACCTGCCATCCTTTCATCCTTTCTAGCAAGTATACTGAGTAGCAATCATGATGAAATCAATCTTCCTCTCTGAATCAAAACTTTTTGATATTATGGGCAGCAACAGCAATGACAGCAATTCTGATGATAACGAATACATCATGGTCGATACCACTCCGCTTAGTTTTGACTTTGAGGAGGAAACCACTCTCTGTGATGATGAGGATTATGACTACTGTGATGATGCTATATCAGAGGGGATACAATCAGAATGTCTAAATCTTACAGAAGACATGATCCTAGAAGAAGCTGAGAAACCATCCATACAATATATCCTGGATGAAGCCCATAGGTCTGCTTCTCAACTGGTTTCCATGGACACTGAACCAGCTGACACTGAAAATGGAGGCGCTGCCGTTCCTGGCATTCTAGAATCATCAGCTTCAGATGCATCAGGCTTTTCAGCATCGGCTCCTGGACAAAATACTACCAAAGTGGACATCCCCATGGAAATCACCACGCAAGAGAGACCCAAGGAAGAAACCCCCATCCAAACGGAATCCGATGGTCCTAAACCGACCACCACCGTCAAGACTAAGACGACACTGACACTGACGCTAAGCAATGCCACTGCTTTGATGGCATCCAACAAGTCTGACCCCGCCGAATCAGATGCTCAAGTTGGAGGGCGAATGTCCAACAAAAAGCGCCGCAAAAAGATGAAGCTCATGAAGAAGGCTGCTGCCGCTGCCATGGCCGCTGCTGCATTGTCAGAAGCATCCTCAGGAGCTGTTGTGAAACATTCCACTCCCCCTTCTCCCTCCTCATCCAGGACCAGCAGTGGAAAGTCTTCCCCCAAGGCCAGCAGCAGTCGCTACAACAAAAAGCGAGTAGCCAACATCGCCGTGGCCTGTGCAACCGAAACACTATCTTCCTACAAAGCTGAGCTCGCGGGTTCTTCCAAGAAAGTGCGCTGATCAAACAAACTGACCCCCATCCCTCCCTGATCGAGGACCCACCAACCAAGATCAGAGACGCTTGGTCTGCTCGCAATGCACCATTGTCATTGTCTTTGCAATAGTATTCATGGCTGTGGAAGAAAGGGGTATTGGCTCTCCCCCAACGTATCATGTTTCTTCTGTGTTCTTCTGCACCTTTGTCGCACATTTTGAAGCCCCTTTCTTTCCATCTTCGTCCTCCAATTGCATCATTTTCGGACGCAAAGTCTCCCAATCCTTCAAACAAGCAAAAATTTATCCTTCAAAAACAAAAACACAAAAAAGATCTTCTCATGCTAGGCTGTACCATTGGCAAATTCTTCATCCTCACATTGTTTTCACGTGCTGTATCATGAAACCAAGACAAAACTTACTTGCTCTCCACGCCCTGACAGTCAGAAGCAACTTTGCTGTCACTTCTTGCCTGCAGGATGAGCAAAAACCTAAAAAAAAGCAAAAATACTACAATTGAACAAAAACTTATAAAAATACTATAGATCACACCCCTCACACCATTCTACCTTGGAATGGCTAATTTGGTCCGTACCGGTACACCTTGTGCTGGCTGCGTTGAGCGTAATTGCAAGGTTTCTAATGATGGGGTTACAACTAATAATATATATATGGTCTCAATGGCCAGCTGCCACCTCCTAGGGTGAGCCAGGCTCGACATCGAAGGCCAAATCTGACAAGCAGGCTGCACGGTTCTTGTCGATGGTGATGGAGTCGATATCCTTAGTGCCACGAGGAATCTCCTTCGGAGGAGTCTGTGGCTTATCTCCCACAACCTGATCCAAGAAAGGAAGCACATAACGGCGTCCAAAGCTCTTGACCTTGTTTGTCATGGTTTTGGTAGGCTTCTTCTTGCCACGGTGCGACTCCAGTGTGGAGCCAGTGTCGGGACTAGCTGTTGGACCATCAGAGCCGTCTTGATTGGCTTCGTTGGTCTCAACGACTACAAAGTCCAAATCGTTTCCTTCTTCCTCATTTTCCGTGTGGTCAGGCCCAGCGACGGCCACCTCCAATGAATCTCGCGCTTGCTTGATGACCATTTTGGGTCCAGCGAACTCTGTGCCCAACAAGGAAACTCCGCCAACGATCAAGAGTTCTCCCACGGGAGGCGGTAACGTAGGAATGAAGATCAGTCCTACTCCAACCATGGTCCCTCCAGCTGCACCAACAGCGGTTCTACGGATACCGTTGACTAGCTTTTCCGACCAAGTCAAAGGACGAAGAGCGACAATGGTAACTTCTGACGGTGTGTCTCGCAACAACTGGGCTACTTGCATAGGTTCTCCGTACACTGGGTTAGCTTGCAAGCTCTCTGTGTTGACACTCAAGAGAATGTCGTTTGGCTGCAAAACAGAATGCTGCAGCAATGATGGCTGCAACGCTGGTTTTGTATCGTCTTCCTGGCCTCGAATCTTTCTAACAATGTCTTGAACGAAAAACTGGGGCACGCCATCGCCAATGGCATTGTCATTGGAGCAGGGAGCTTGCTGGTTGATAAGTATTCCAAGTGACGACTCCGTTGATGGCTTGACTATGAAGGCTTGGAATAAGGAAGGGATGCCTTTTGGCGTGGCAAATGTGAGTGTCAAGATCCCTGGTTGATCAATCAGCTGCATGACACTATCATGCGTTTGGGAGTCATTCACTAGATCCTCACTATTGATCCGCTCGAGGGAATCTCCCACTTGGATAGGAGCGTTGCGCGGGAAGTCAATCTCTCCAGCGGCCTTCTCCTCGATAGAAGCAAGAACGATGCGTCTTCCCTTGCCCCCTTCGGCAACTCCATCTTCTTCAAAGATCAGTCCAAGTGGAATATCAGTAGAACGAGAAAACGTGACACTGATGGTACCGGCACGCAATGTTTCGTAGTCGAATGTCTCGGTAGGCACTTTCAACTCTCCCAACCGATCATGTTCCTTGATGGTCGTGGCTTCGGTATCCACAAGCAGGAACTGCTCTTTGTCTTGTCCAGTTTGATGCTCGGTCATCTTGTGTTTTATGATAATCTCTCATCTTACTACCAGTAGCTAGCTAGCTAGTATCAGATCTCTTCATGTGGCTCGTCCTCTGCAACATACTGGCACGTTGCTGTTGAGAGACCCGACTTCTCGAGTGCGCTCCAAATTTTTTGTCTTGTTGAGAGGGCAAATTCCGTTGTCAAACATTGTTAAGTCTTTCTGTAACGCGGGAGCGGTTGTCTCGGCTCTTTCCACCTCCGGGTCGAGCCTCAGTCGAATGAGTCACAGGCTCCACGAAACTCGAACAACGCGGAAAAGATGCTGATGTGGGCCACAGTGTCAGCATCCGGATCGATGAGTGAGTGAATGAGTCAACGAAGGAAAGAGCAAATTGCATTCTAGCTCACTGGCTAGTTCAGTTCTCTTATTGTACACAAATTAAAGACGATAGAGTTGACACTCCAACAAGAAATAGCAGAGAAACTTTGAAGATAATACAATGGTTCGTTTCACCACACAAGTCCTGACCGTGGCCGTCATGTTGGCAACCAGTGCGGCATTCACTCCGTCTATCGGTACACTGAACGTGCAGCATTCTTCCTTTCCAAGAATTGTTCCATCACCTAGAACATCAGCGACAAGACTCTACGAATCCCAGCTTACTGCGGAGGTTGGAACGAAGGCAGAGGAAGAGACCGTTGCCAGTGCGGAACCAATTGTGACACAAGCAACAGCTCAGGAGGCGACCGAGTCAGCAGCAGAAAAGGCTGCAAAGACCCCAGCCCCCAAGAAGGCCGCACCGAAGAATAATCACAAGGAAGGAGTCTTTTCTCCATTGGTGGTTTTCATGAAGGAGGTGATGGGCGATGAAAACCTCAATAAACTCCGTGGCAAGGCAATTTCAGTGCATTCCAACGTCATTGGTAGCTTTGTGGATACTTCGGATTCCCGTTTTGGAGACGCCGTCCTGCGAGCCCTCTTTCGAGTAGCAGACGCGAACAATGACGGGACCATTAGCAAGGATGAACTCCAAGCGGCGTTTCAATCGTTGGGTTTTGAGTGGCTGCAAGAGAAGCAGGTGCAAGGAATCTTCAAGCGAGCGGACACTGACGGCAATGGTACAATTGACATGGAGGAATGGGTTCAAGAGGCCCCCAAAACGTTGCGAACCAATTTGACCAAACTGGCGAAGAAAAATGGAAGTGAGCTGGGCCTTCTTTCATAGATACCATACTGTTAAAACAATATATAATAGAAAAGCGATTTTGATCTTTACCTTATTCAATGCGCCCCAAAGCCAGCTGGTTTTAGCATGTTGCATCCTCATGTTGGAGCTGAGGTAGACCTCGATGGATGAACTGTTTTCTCCAAGCGACTTATTGGAGAACAGCAAAACGGGCTTCACTTGTTGAAGTGGATACTTGGTGGACTTGAACCGCTCCAACTGTCCCGCTTTGAGGTTGATGTGGAGCTGCAACTGTTTGAAAGTACTGTGCATGCCAATTGCATTTCATTCATTTCGATTCGATTCATTTCTTTTTCGGCAAGAATCCATGTTCCTCCAAAACGTCTCTTGCTGTACTGGCAATGTATTTGAATCTGGCCGGTCCCAAATGCACGCCTCCGTACCATCGTGACACGACGACAATGACATTATTTGCATTTGACAAATCGAGTAGAGCGGCTAGTTTGGCGCCACTTCCCTTTTCTCCATCATCGTCATTGTCACTGACTTCGCATCCCGTGGAAGCTTCGACAAATCGATAGGCCATCATATTGTGAGATGCTTTAGCTACTTTTTTGTCGTTGAAAAGCAATTCAGCCAACACCCACTCCACATGAGCCATGCTTTCTACCGATGCGACGTGGGCAATGAACAATTCGGCCGGTCCTGACTTGGGAGGATGAAATGGAGCTCCGTGAAAAATGGTTCTTTGATTTTTGTCATTGAGGACGGTTGACGTGTCAAATCTCCGAATGGTTTGTCCAAATTTGGCACTGGATGGATAGAATGCGCGAGTGCCTTCCGCTGCTGCAGAATTGTTGGGTGGATTTTCTTCTTCATTTTCAACTTCAGTTTCCACGTCCAGTTCAAATTGCTCGTCGTCCAATTGAAGAGCCGTTCGACAATGCTCAGCCCACAAAATGGCGACTTCTGTGTCTGGAGAGTACATGTCTATTAGTTCTTGTTGCATGGCGCGTGCGTCTGTGGCATTGAGAATGTGATAGGGAGCATGGATGCGTGGAGTGGGAGCTTCTCGACTAGGATAGTGTACTGGCAGCAACAGCTCCAGAGTCACCTTGTTCGCCACGCGAATCTTCCAGGGACCATTGCGATGCTTGGACAATTCATCATCGTTGAGATCGCCCAACACCAACTTGTCTCCGTACACGGCAAACAAAGCTTCGAGTTCTTCTTCCCTTCTCTCACCGTCATCACCGTCATCATCGTCATCAGCATTAGCATCGGAACCCATTGTGCCTTACTCGACAAGACAAGACAAGAAAAGACAACACAGTTAGTACGGTACGACTGTACTCTCAACAAGTCCTTGTGGACTGGACTGCTATTGCCATGGCGGTTGGTGGATTGGTGACGGGCGCTGACGAGAGAGTTTTGAAAGATCCAATTTATTTTTACAGATAAATTGACAAATAAGTCTATTTGAACATAAAATGACATCAAAACCGAATTGCACCACGACAACTATCACCATGGCTACAGAGATCAAATGCGTTCTGGCTGAACGTAATGGAATGACTGCAAGTCCTCGAGCTAACAGGCCTTGAAATCCTTGAAGTAGAACGTCAGCACTGGGACGGTGAAGAAAAAGAGCCTGGAATTCCTGGAGACCTGATTGAAGAAATCAGAAACAAAAAGACACTGACAACCGTCCGTGCTGAGGCTCGTCAACATCGATTCCCAATGAAGTTTTGGCGCATGATGCAGACTTTCCCTCGCATCAACAAGGCACTGACAGGTCTTGGGATCTCAGTCCAGGGTAGAAACACTCAACAGACCGATCAAGGGGACAGTCAACCCAAAAACAATCGAGAGCTCTTGAAAGCTTTCTTGAAAAACGCCCACGAGTACCAGCGTGATACAATCACGTGGCATTACCTTTTAGCAGAGTATATCCTGCAACTTGTCAACTACAAATTGAAGGTTCCATCAAGGGATGATGAACAGGCAGGTTTGTTGCATGCGCAGCAAGAAAACGAGTTTTTGCCATGAATTCTCTCATACTCACCCCCACCTTTTGTCCGTGTCTTTTGACAGTTGCATGTCTAAGTCTCGGACAAACAAACGCCTCATCAAAACTAAGTACTTTGCCATTGCCGGCCATGGCGGGACAATCAAATTCCAATCAAATCAACTCAGAAATCTGTCATTCAGTTGGTTTATAGGTTGCATGCCAGAGACGGAAACAACATCGTTGTGAATCCAAGCAAAGGGCCACACTGCTTTATTCATACACCATCAACAATCCAAGTACGTGCACGTTGTAACGCAAATTTCACCGTAAGCAAAACTAAGAACATTCAAGTTGAATGACCGTCTACCTACACTCCCGCGTCATCCACGTTCGGGTGTTATGGTACCCGTATGTGTCGGACTGTGGAGTGGGTACGGTGTGGTAGTCCTGGAGTTGGCTCGTAGACAGTAGGTGACGGACGGAAGAGACTACAGTTTACTCGCATCCGGGGCCGGGGACTTGTGTTTGTCATTCTTGGTTCCATCGTCTTCCTTGCCGTACTCGTCTTTCTCTGTCATGCTGTCAATGGCCGGTCCCAGATGCTCTAGCACGTCGGGTGCGGTCATGCTTCGTTTCTTGTCTTGAAATGCCAATCTTGTGGCCGTTTTCACAAAGCAACAAGCCGTCCAACATGACAACACCAAATCCTCCTGTTCTTGAGATGATGATGACAAAATGCCATTCCATGCCACCAAGGTCCCAATGGTGCCCGCCAATACATCCCCAATGCCACCGGATCGCTTCTTCCCACCTAGTTCGTGACATTCCATCCGTGTTTGTCCATTCCGTAATATCTTGTCGTGTTGCCCTTTTTGCACTACCGTGGCATGTTGCAGCAAATTGTTGTTATCATTGCCATTGGCAAACAATCGTTTGTATTCGACAATATTGGGAGTCAAAACGACCTTGCTGTAGTCTTTCAATAGGGCTCGATATGGTGGTTGTGCCAACATCCAGAGTGCATCGGCATCCAAAACAAGTGCCAGATTTTTTGTTGTCGCATGTTGTATGATTCTGGCTGTCGCTTCAAAGACCAACGGACACCTGCCCAATCCAGGACCAATCACCAGTACATGCAAACGTTCTATTTGGGAAGTGACTTTTTGGACCATGTCTTCAATCAGGCGTCTGGCACCAAACAATGGTTGAGGAAAAAAGACAGCAATGACCAGTTGACAGTATACTAATTGGCCTTTCAAATCTTAAATTCCAAAGCAGTCACTCACTCACTCTTTAAGATCCTCCATATCTGGATGATGATTGTTGTTGTTGTTGCTGTTGCTGTTGTGGCAGTCATCGAACTGTTGTGCCGAATAGACAGGCGATACCATGAGTTCTGGACTGTATGATTTGATGGGCAAGCATGCTTCTTGTGCACAAAAGACATACGCCAAATCAGCACCCGCTTTAAGACTGGCCATGGCGGCATAATACGGTGCTCCCGTGTATTGTGCCGATCCTCCCAAAACTCCCACGCGGCCACTGGATCCCTTGTGTGCTTCAAAAGTCATGGGCACGACGCATTTGGAAATGGCCAGAGATTGGCCCTCTGGCCAAGTACATATACCGGTATTAATAGTGAAGGCATGAGACATTATCTCACTTTTGGAAGATGTGGTCCCTGTGACTGTTGTTCGGATGGCAGTGTTGTAGTACGGCGCTGCTTGCTGGTAGTAGTGGTGCCTTAATAGTAGTGGATTGTGCTTGCCAAACGATTGCGTCACTGTGGGAGAGGCTGTGGAAAGAAGAGCCGTGAAAAAAGACAAGGAGAAACTTGAACGAGATCTACGAGGAAGGCGAAGTACCGGTAGCTGCCTTGCAAAGGACATCTCGTTTCTTTCAATTGGTTTGGAAGAGAGGGAGGCTAGCTACTGTAGGGTACTACCGGTAGTAGATAGTAAAGTAGGCTAGCTAGACTAGTGTGGGCCTGTTCCTCGTCGTCCGCGTATCTTTGCATCTTTGATAAATAACATTAATAATGCAGCGAAACTGAATGGGTAGTAGCTAGTTGAGTAAATAGATGAGTAATACAACCAACCACCTCCGTTTGCGGAAGCATGGCAAAGGGACGACGTGGCTGTTTGTCCAGCTTGGCCAAGCTATGGCTAGCCAAGCACTAGCTAGTGGGTAGCATAGGCAAGCAAGAGTTCTACTACTAGTTTAAAAATGTATGTACCTTGCTACCCTCTAGTAATAGAGGTTAACTCAACTGATCTGTACAATGATTGGCTTGCTTCCATTGTTTCTTCCTTGCTTCCTTTCTTTGTTTTCTTTATCCATCAATATTACAAGTAGTTCCATCTTCAAAGGAGCACTCCTCCACAATGATTTCGTTTTGTACATCCTCAGAAGTTGCTTTAGTTTTGGAGGCAATGGTGGATAGAATGATGAGCCAGAAGAAGGAGACAAAAGCAATAAAGGTGACTCTCCAATGTTCCGGAACAATGCTAAAAGTCAAGCATTGGACTGGTCCCCACAGTAGGTAATATTTCTTGAGCAGACCGTGGTTGCGAATGTCATCAATATATCGTCGAATGGCTTCCTTTGGCGAGTATCTGTAGATGACTGACTTTGTCAAGTAGGCAATGGGTAACGTCAAGAATGTGGTTTGAATGCACAAATCAAAAAGGACCTTGGTCAAGACGACTGGCACAGTGGTGGCACTGCCAAACCAAACAGGATAAAGGTGTATATAAATGAATTCTTGAGAGAGTCCTTGATAGATGGAGCCGTACGTCAAAAACGCCAACGTGCGTTTCCACTCGGTTTTCTTGCCGTTGTTCAGGGCAGTATCAGTATCAGTATCATTACTATTACTAGTATCTTCTGCTGCTGCTGCTGCTGTTTCGTCAATATTGGGATTGTAGATGATTGGTGTATTGTCGGTTCGTAAAGAATCTTCGTCTTCCTTTTGGGATGCTGCTAGCGCCGCTGCTTGGCGTTCCTTTTCTTCTCTCTTTCGATAAGCACGCTTCTGGGCAATCAAATCTGCCGCCGATGCCTTGATGCCGCAGACAATCGCAGCAGCTGTATACGGTGAAGTCTGCCAAAAGGTATCTAGAGCTGTCAGAGCCGTGCTGATGGCCACACTGGAGAAGAGGCGACTGCTGCTAGACCGTGCCTGATGAGAGACCCTTGGCGGTTGCGACAGCAGAGGCCTTGTCAAGGGCGACACAGACTGAAAGGCATTGGTGGTGAGGGTAAGTGTGCTTATCGACACCAACACCAATATCGCGGCGAACGACTTCTTTGACGAACTCATTCTATTCTACTGTACTAGTACCGGTATAGATATTAATATCACACTTCACAAGACTTCCTCTCTGGGTCGACCGAGCGAATGAGAGAGAACGGCTGGGTCGCTCTATCGGTATTGAGAAAGAAAACAGAAAAGAGACGATCTTCTCTCTCGAACACAGACAGACGCAGTGCCGGTTTTCCGAGTGTGACATATGCATACAAACGTATGACACATGGCACATGGCAGCTGGTGCTGTCCACAGAAAGATAAATGAGGCGGTGGCAGCTTTTGACGTCACTCTTCGACCACGATTCAACATTTTCGGGACTAATAATTTGGAAGCGACTAAAAACAAAAACAAAAAGGCGATCCAATGCGTCATCGACTGTCACCGTAGAATACATGAGGAACACTACCAATTCTTCATTTCTGGCCCCATGACTTATTAGGCTTTAGAAATCGCTATCAGCTGAAACGTTTTCACCTCTTATGATTTAATGGTCAAAAATGGCTAAAATCACCACCGAAAAGGGCAGTCGTCTGCTCACATTTTGATAATAATCTAGTTTGGGCCTCTTCCCACGGAGGGTATCCTCCCGTCCCTTGGACGTTCAGCTGCCAAGACTCTTTTTGGCTACAGTAGCTGAGCTCTAGCTGTATGTATCGTACCTGGATATTATAGTGCTTCTGAAGAAGAGCTTTCACCATTCATGTAGTCTACCTTCTGTGGCTGTGGAAGGGAGCAAGAGGGTTCTCCTTCCTGGCCTGGCGGGATGTCGCTGCAGATCCATGCATGTACGCAGCGAAGCATGACTGGTCCACAGGTTGAAAGATGCAGCTATGCAGCTATGGATTATGTCCCGGTATAGCAGTTTGTTCTGCCTGTCTGCCAGTCTATTTAGTACGAACCACACGCAAGCAAGCAAGAACAGAGCAGCGCACTAGCAAAGAATTTTGATTCTTTCTAATAGATCTAGCTCTGGGGAAGGATGAGTCAGCCTCAGTCGCTAGTTGTGGCTGGCTAGCTAGAACATTGCTTCGTTCTGGCGGAGTGAGCGAAGAAGGAGACAAGCCTCATCAATCAAAATGTAGATCGGCTGATCTTGGTAAAGAAGTGGACGAACATGGCTTGCTTTTTGCTTTCCTTCGACTAGACCATCTCATGTCATCAACCAGCCACTCACTAACGATACTACTAGCTAGGACTCTGTACTACGAGCATAGGACTCCAGACTCGTAAATGTGCTTCATTCTTCTACCTCGGGGGTATACTGAAGGCCTCGGCTCTAGGCTACGAACCCAATAAGCATCCGGTTTCCAGTGCATCTGTTGACTTGCATCCGGAATCAGGCTGGCAGTGTTGACCACTAAAACATGGGGTGCGGAAGAGCTGCGGAAGCCTGACCCAATTCGTGCATGTTCTGTTCTTCAGCTTGTTTGCTTCACCCCAGACAATTATTCCACATCAAAGCCTTGACATAGAGAACTTTTAAAGGTCAAAGCGTAGCTGGAGTAAGCTTTTACCTTTACAGCGAACTTCCATCGAAGTCTGCTTGTAGAATTGATGTGCTCGTACCTGGGTTAGAGTGCTCGTGCAGCTGCTCGTACCTGGGTTGCTTTGGGGATTCCACAGAGAATAGAATGCGAAGCAGTCGCCTCGATCCGAAGATCTCGCATAGACAGTTTCTACGAAGGTGATAGCGTTCCTTGTGACCCATCAGTTTTGTGTGGTGAAACTGCTGAATGACGGGGCACTGAGAGGCTCTTTTACGGAGTTGTCCCCCTCAAATTGTGAAAAAATTTCCGCCACTGAAATGAGAAAGAGGTATGGTTTGATCAATTCACGATAAGCTGCGTCAAGCTATGCTCTATATTTGGTTAACATGATTAATAAGTCAAATTAACTTCCTAAACCATACATTTGTTTTCCCAAGGAGTCCCAGTGAAGAAGCTGGGAGCATGGTCCCAGCAAATGCGACTAACGATTATCAACCTTTTCACCCCAAAGAACAATGTCCGAGTTTTTTGTGCGTACTAACTTTTGCCGAGGAACAAGTGCGGCGAGTCGCCATCAGGGATCAGGGCCAGGGGTCTTTGCGTCTTTGCACTCTGCAGCACGCAGCACAAATAATAGCCAACCAAACCGGCCACTCTGATTCTGAGTACCGTAGTAGAGAGCGCTATGGAGAGTAACGTACCGACTCATTGAAAGAGTCTGGTATTGTAATTGGGGAGCGAAATAGATTCACCAAAAGATGAAAAAAAAAATAGATTCACCAAAAGATGAAAAAACACAAAAACAAATGCTACGGCCCCATGCCCCTTGTTGTGCTGCATGGGGCTGTATCATTTGTTTGTTGATTTTATCACTTTGCCGTGGAGAAAAAGCATTCCCCAAGTGGTGATGCGGTGTTTTCGAGCGATTTTCAATTTCGAAACATGCATCATTGCAATCGTGTGTACCCATTCTTTCGGTCTTTCCCTCTAAGTCATTCAGACATTTCGTTAAATAATTCCATTAAGCTCCCCAAAACGATCACTTGTGGGTATATGGTCTGTTTTATCTGTTAATGCTCTACTTTCAAATGGCAACTATAGGTTTAACACTCATCTCAAACAGATAACAGAAAGAAATAATGGCTAGGTCAACTTTGAATTTCTCATTACCATTAGGTTTCAATGAGTCGGTACCAGTACGGTATAGTACCAGTGACTTTTCAGCAGTCTTGTCCTCATCCATTTATGTATCAAGTTCACCACAAGGGAGTAAGGAACAAAGGCGACAACTGACTTATCCGAGAATGCCTGATTCGATTCTACTAAGCCACGCTAGCTAGATGATGATGAAACTAAAAAAAGCTTCATGCATTATCCCGGCAAAAAAACTGGTTCTCCAAAAAGAGAGAACCGAAGAACAACCAACTTTCTGTGAAGAATGCCGAAGCTCTTCCCATCCTCTTCGCTTTTCACTTCGCTTTTCTCTCACAATTTCAACTGGGTTCACAACAAAACACAAGCACAACAACCACCAACACACCAGAACTAACAACCAGCAACCATGATGGCTAAAATCAACAACAGCAAAGCGCCCAAGCAGGTGCAACTTCCACCCACATGGGCTCCGTCTGCCATGGATGTTATCTGCGGACGCGGCTCTATTGCTCTCCAACATGAAGGCAACAAGCGTCTGAAGGCATTGGTCAAGTCCATGATTCCTCAATACAACGCCTCCAAGTGCAAATTCCAGAAGAGCACACTTGTTTCGTCAATCGTTGCCTCGATTCAGCAAGCCTCTCCATCAGGCGGCTTTGTCAAGTTCGTCGAAGACGGATGGGTTCGCGTCTCGGAGCGTCACGCCAGGGAGAAGGTGGGTCAAATCTTTCGTGACAGTCTCAGCGGCAAGTACAAGAGCAGCACCCACGCCAAGTCCCAGAAGCGCCGCGAAAGGATGGCCGCCGGCAGCGGAGACGACAGCAGTCGCGGTTCTGCCAGCAGCGGCCAATTCGACAGCATGCGTTGCGAAAGTCCTGGCTTCCAGCAACCACAGCACATTCCGGCTACGGCTCTTCCTTTGCCTTTTCCTCATCAGTATCCTCCTTCCACCATCCAAGTCGGAAATGTCGCTGCTGCTCCAACCAAATACAACAACAACAATGTCAACATCGGCAACAGCAACAATACCATGATGAACAGTGCTGCTCCTTGCGCTGCTGCCCATGCTCCCGCCTCCATCCGTCCACAGCAGCCAATCTCCCAGATGGCTCTCCTCGGGGATATTGAGCCACTTCCTGTCAACAACGCAGAATCTGCCAATTTGGATAACCTGTTCGATTACGACTTTGTTGCTGCAGAGTCCATGTCCTTCTTCCAATCCCTAAATGAGAAGACTATTGACGAGCTCTGCGACATTATCTTTGATGAATGTCTGTAATCGCTTCTCCCATACGGTACGATACCGGCTGTACCATCAGAAGCAACCAACCAACCAACCAACCAATATTATTTGTGAGTTATAGAGAATAGACTTGTGAACCTGATAGACTTGAAACGTGTAGTGAAACTTTCAGATCGTCTAGCTACCGGTAGTTTGCTGTAGCTGTAGCCGTAGCTGTAGCTGTAGCAGTGCGGGTAAGTACGGTAGCATCATTAGTAATAATATCGTTCAGGGCCCTGTGGTATCGGTTCAGGTTGGGGAGAGTACCGGTACCAGTATTCTCGTGGTCTTGGAGAAGGTGGATGGTACCTGGTTGGAACACGGAGAACTTTTTGAATGTACATTTTGGTGGCGCTGTTACCGGTACCGTACCGTACATATGCAACGACACGATGTTGCTATTCGGATCCAAGATCCAAGCCCAGTCATCGCATCTTTAAGAAAATGAAACACCTCAAAACACCTCCTCGTTTACTCCGTGGCGGGGGGTTCGCTCGCTACGATCATCAACTCTTGAGTTCTGACGAACGATAGAGTCAGTCAATCCTCATTAGGAAAGTCTGCTTGTCCAGCACTACAGTGTAGCTACCCGCCCGTAGTTTGTTAGTGCATGTCTGCCATGGTGCTTTGTCTTGACATCGCATTCTCGTAACGCTGCATGTTTCCCAACGAGAATACCATGGTCGGCAAACAAAAAGCAATCTCATTTTGTACTAAACGCAACAATCAAGATACTACAGTAACTACGGTATATAATCCTTTTGGAGTAAGTTAGTTCTTGATTGATCGACTTCATTGTTATCATTTGGCCCACGGTGCTTTGGTAGGCGGAGGCATTGTCGGATGTTCTGCCCCTCCCTCGTTGTTGCTGTTGTTATTACCGTTATTATTGTTGTTGCCGTTGTTGTTGCTGACGGCCCAAGGAGCTACTCCCATGGGAAGTCCCCCCGGAGGAATGGATGCTGTTTCGGACGCCCAGGGTGCCCTGACCATGGGAGCGACAGCTGCAAGACGAAAATTAGTGGTGGGTGCTTGTAGCGGTTCCGTCCGAGAGGGTTCCCAGGTGGCCTTGAATAGTTTTTGTCCAAAAACGAAATGCTGCACGACTTGTCGTTTGTCGAGTACTTCTCCTGTATACAATTTGAGTAGTCCCGAAGCGACCTTGCTCCATGTGGGGCATGTCTGACTGATATCGTATAGCATGGGTGAGCATTCAAAGAGTGGAGCTCCTCGTTTGAGTGTGCAAATATAATCCATGCAACTGAAATAGAGTAGTGATTTTGCATGTCTCTTTCTGGCTCGTTCCTCAGTGATTTCATTGGGCTTTGGCATTTCGTCTCCACTGGGCGGTAGTATAGATGATGCGGAACACTGACAAGCCCCAAAGTAGAATGGCAAACAATGATAATCGTCCAATCCCCACACACCGTGCGATCCAGCTGGTTCTAATCTGTATTTGAGCTGCAATTGTCGTGTGACTTGTAGATAAGCGTGGAAAATGGAAATGGTGGCAGCCTTTAGTTTGTCGATCGAAGGTGGATTTTTGGCCGGATCTACCGTATGATCCATCCATCCCAATTTGACTGCAGCATACAAGAAGATCATGAAACTGGATTCATGTCCAGTTCCATAGTCGAGTCGAATGGGGTGACCAAAAGCATCGTGTAAATAGCAGGAGAGCTCCAGTAGAATGGGATACTCGGCTTCTGATTCTGCAATTGAATTTGATTCTGACTTTGAATCAGAAGCTGCTTGAACTCCTTTTTGAGCTGCCTGTTCAATTTGGTCGAGTGTCAGATCTTGTTGCTCTTGTTGTTGCTCTTGTTGTTGCTGTTGCTTTGTGTATAGCTGGTGCTGTCTGAACATTTGCGTGACAATGGCCAAACTTCGTTCCTTCAATCGAGTGTGCCACGATTTGAATGCTGGATTTCCAAATCGAATTTGACTACTAGTACCAGTAGTCGTATCTGACAACTCGAGTGGAGGAATGTCTTGTTCGAGCCAAGTCAACGCCTCTGTCAAACTGCCGTGCAACGCAGCCATGGCAGGACTCAGACCCGTCAAAGGACACGAGGGGTCGTAGTGGAATTCACTGTTGCCGGCAGCACAGCTCTTCCCCATCGCACCAACCACCTTCAACAAATCCAACTTCAACGAAGAAGTCTTCCACGCTTCCATATCCACGTCGTTGAAAATGAAACGAGAAGGAACCATCTTGATCTTGTTTCTCGTGTCTTGCCTTGCCTTCTTCTTCTACTACTATAGTACTACCTGGTACTAGCTAGTACTTGTTGTCAACACTAACTGCTCTTCGAATTCTGCTGTTTCTTTGTTTCTTTGTTTGCTGGGGCTGGTTAGGCTTGGCTAGGCTAGGCTAGGCTAGGCTAGGCTCCGCTGGTTGTGCTTCAATCCTAGACTAATGCCGAGATACGGTAACAATAAAGCCTTCCGCCGCTTCAAACTTCGAGCGTTTTGCTCGAGGGTGTGGACGGGTGGGAATGAAGGAGTGGAGGAGGGTTCGCATTTTCTCTTGGTCGATTGATCATTCTCATTGGCATTGCATTCTCAGCTCAAAGAAAGTGAATTAATTATTTTAAGGGTAAGGATAAGATAAGGAAAAGGTTCTTCTGTTGCTTTCATCAGCCTTGCTGTCTTCTTCATGATTTGAATTTCAAAATGCTTCATTTTCCATTTTGGTCCTCCACCATGACGATCATCAGAAGCACCAGACCGTCGCTCTCAACAAAGTGCAGGCATGCTATTTCTAGTACTAGTACTAGTACCTATAGTAGTAGAGACAGTCGAAGAGTCCTTCGCTATGTCACCTACGTTCTGGTAATTGCAGTTTATCTCTGCAGTAGATCTACCAGTTTCTATGATACTAGTAGTACTAGTAGTAATATTGGAAGCCAAGAAGCATCTCTACTAGTGCATGCACATACTACCAGTAGTACAACAGCAGCCAAGCCTCCTCCCTTGAGCTTTCCTCCTCCTCTCACGTGTTCTCTTAAACAACAAGAGAAGCTTGTCCTTCCGCCCACCAACCATGCCCTGCGATTGACCAGCAATGAGACCAAGCTTGTCCTGCTAGGAACGGCCAAAGGAGGAGCCACTCTCGCCACGCAAATATTACTGCGAAAAGTGGGACTCTACGAAACTGCCGTCAAGTATCATCCCTGGATTCACAACTACAGAAGTACCGTCTATGAAACGGAACATCCCAATCAAGGATCTTGTCAGGATCTATGTGGTACTAGTACCCGTTCTACGCAACTTGAAACAGACTGGCTCTGCCTCAAACTGGTACGATCCCCACTCGATCGCATCGTCTCTAGCTATGTTCATGTTCTCCGCACAGATCCCCAATCCCTGGTCTTTCCAGAATTGGATCAGCATCTCCTACAACAACAGAAACAGAAACAATTACATTCGTCATACAGTCGAAAAATTGCCACCTTTGCTGACTTTGTCGCGGCACTCGAACTCAGACTCCAACCTGCTATTACACCCATCACACTCCACGATGTACACTTCATGTTACAAACTTCCACCGATGGATGTGATCGAGTGGCCCAACTGGTACCCATTGAAGCCATTGACAGTGCACTCGCAGCCATACATGCGAGAACCGGAGTCGCACTCAATGCCACTGGATTGACAAGTTCACATTACGTCGTCGTGGCCAATACAAACAACAATAACAAAAACACTCAGTCTGTCATTCATACTCCGTACTCGGATTTGAGTGTCGCGGCATTTCCTCACTATGACCAATTCCTACAAGATACACACTTAAATGCCAGAATCTGTGCTCTCTTTTGTCTAGACTTTCAACTCTATGCCAAAGCGTGTACCAACCCAACATTATTGATGCAGCAGCAGCAAAGTACTCCACACTATGATTCGGACAGGCGTAGTGTCGCCACAGTCT
Source organism: Seminavis robusta (assembly GCA_903772945.1). NCBI lineage: Eukaryota > Bacillariophyta > Bacillariophyceae > Naviculales > Naviculaceae > Seminavis > Seminavis robusta. The sequence continues at coordinate 95,127 of CAICTM010000096.1, read as the reverse complement.
GTGCTCACGAACGAAACAGAATTCGAACCGTGTGTGGAGACGACTATGACTTCTTTTGACTTGGCTACTAGCTACCGGTATATAGAATCACTCGGATCCTGTCCTGTTGCTTCGAGTGCTACTTCAATGGATTGTATGAAACATTGTAGATATTGGAGCCATGGAGGATTGATCATGCCGGTACCGATGGTACCACTGGATAGCGTGGATCCGAGTTGGGTACATGTAGCAACTACCGTATTCAGTAATAATTATTAGCCATAGCAACCTGGTACCTTTTTTAGACACAGCTTTTAATGCGGCGCCGTGGGACGCCTGCATCTTTCCTACCTGCCAGTTGTTGTTGAGCTTGCTATCTGTTTGTAGGCCGTTGCGTGACAAAATCAAAACTCCATGAAGGACATGACCTGGAACGATGACATTCGAGATCTTCGCGCCTTGTCAGCACGCCAAGACTGCGCTGGGATTACTCGACGCAGAGCGGGTACTCCCGCAAGGATTTGACTCCCACGCAATCGTGCGAAAGAACTCTTGGCTGCCGAATGGCTGTCGAAGCCCTCCGAATGCACCCTCGAGTCTGAGGCGATCCGTAGAAGGTCCTGTCTCTACCGGTATTAATAGCTCTACTTGCTAGCTAGGAGCTAGGAGCTAGTAGCTTGACACTACCGTAGCTATTCGCTACCGTAGCTATCTCTAGAACGCCGACTGTCTGATCTTCCGCTGCTTCGAACTGAAAGCCGACCGAAATTATGGCTAGTAGCTGAAGGGCTGCTGCTGCTGCTGCCACTGCCAATTGGTTATAGCAAAAACTAGACTATCAAAGAACAGCAGCTGTAGCTAGCAACGATCCCACCGACATCTATCTATAGTTATTTCTTTATCTTTTCTTTGTACGAGTAGTTGCGCTTTTTATTGCTCCCTTCCTGATCCACAGACCGACCTGATCAGCTTGGGTCTTTTCTTAGCTTGTTCTTTTTAGACAGGAACACTCATGTTTTGACAAAATTCACTCATGACATCCTCGAACGATTGTTCTGATTGCATGGAACTGTTCGATTCGTTGAAATCAACCTTCACAGTGGCACCTTGTCCCAAAGGCAATGGCTCCATGTCGGAGACTGCAACTTCCATCATGGGACCAGATCTAGTACTAGCAATAGCACCAGCCGATGCGTAGGACGAGCCAAAGGGTGCCCCAGGATGTTGCAGGAAGGGTGGTCTTGTGCCGGTGGAGTCCCGACCATCAAAGGTCTGAATGCTACTCCGGAGGGTATCCATCAAGTTGAGGGATGCAACGCGCTGTGCTTGAGGTGGGGTAACGATTTGGTTGCTGCTGCCCTTGTTCGTCTTTTTCTTGGTGACCACCACGGATCTGAGCGGTGGCATCTCCTGATCAGGGTTGGTGGTGTAGTTGTGGTGATGTAAAGTGGTGTTGTCAGCCCCATCCGTTTCCATGGAGTTTTCCGAGACTACTGATACGGAACTGCGGACATCATCCGCGCCTGAAATGGGACTTCGAGATGTGACTGCTTGCGGTGGCTTTGGTGCAGACTTCCTCTTCTTTTGTGGCTGTTGCTTGACTTCTGCTTCTTCTTCTTCCATCTGTTCAGGTTCACTCTTCCTTCGCTTCTGGAGGCGAGCTCGAGCCTTGGCTTTGGTGGAACTGCTATATTTGTTGTGCAACAGATCTGCAAGAAACAAGAAAGGAGGGAATATATTATGAGAACACCCTGCTGGCTAATCCATTACTAGTAGCAATGATTTGCTTGTATAACTTCTTTACGTACCTCTGAATGTCTGTCCGACCTTTTCCTTGGCATGTCGATCTCCTACTTCAAACCAAGCTCCGTCAATGTTCTTGACAAAGCCTCCTTGTGGAGATGCGTTTCGTACTGCCGACACAATGAACGACACAATTTTGGACTTTTCGTACTTGCAGGTAGCGGCCGAGTACTGCTTTTGATGTTGCTTGACAAGAGCTCGAAATCGTTTGTTCCCTTCATGGTCGTATGCAAGCTTTCCCCGAGCACACAGGACATCGAAAGACCCTGGTTGGAATCCGGGAGATAGCCGTCTCATTCCCTGCATTGCATCGATTGAATAGATTAGAAGAGCTGTTAGCACACGCCAAAGACTGGATTGAAACATTCATTCATGGAGAGTTAGTTACTCACGTAAGGATTGACGTAAACGGAGTACGCCTGTGTAATTTGGCTTGCAAAGTGAGGTTGTTGCATATTGTTGCTGTTTGTGTGTTTGTGTTGCTGTACTTTAGTTCTTGCCGTGGGTAGCTTCGCTTATTTCTTGTTGTTGGTGGTTGTTGTGGTTGGTTGTTTTGCTGGTTGGGATTGAAATTATGAGAAAGCCTCGGGACGAAAAGCGATCCGAGTCCGGAGTGACAGTCCACAAGAGAGATTGATCCAGAGTTATCATCTGGCCCGAGTGCATTGTTTGGAGAGGATGAGACCAGCTTGGTACGAATGAAAGAAGAAGCATGAACCAGCACAGTCATCGTTTGGTTGGTTGGCGGCAGCTCCACCGTGCATGCGCCCGCCCCGCTTGTCCACTATCCCGGTGTTTCAGCGGTTCTTTTGTGCTGTTCTTCTGAGATCGTTGACTAAGTCTGCAGGACTCCCCATGCATGGATGAGAAGGAAGAAGGTTGTTTTAGCAAGCCTCTTGTTCCTTGCTCGGTAAATATCATGAACGAATTAACCAGTGTCACTCAAGAATGGCTACAGGTACGACCATGCGGTTTCCACCAAACAAATTGCCTCAAATCCTGCACCAACAACAGTAGCTCAACAGTGATCTACAAGCGGATTTAGCTCCCAAGTTGTTGGATGAGGGATATGATACCCGCACCTGCTCGAACCAAACTCTCACTCCACCGCCAAGGATGAATCATTTGACTGGTTTGACGTTCCGTGCAGCAATGCTTGCGATCGAATCTATGGCAAAAAGATCCATGGCAGTACACGAATGAAGACTGTCCCTGCCCTCCGATCGTTGAGAGGGTGTGAAATCTTTGGACTCTGCTCGATCTGTCTCTCGAACCAACTACAAAAGTCTCCTTCCTTTTCAGACCGCCAGAAGGCAGAGAGAAGTCACCTTCAGTAGGGCTCTCGCATCTAGGCTCCAGGCAAATCTTCAACAGACGCTACGCGCAGTACCGGTATGGTAGTATGAGATTGCAAATGATTGAATCATTCAATCATTCAACCGAACGAGATGTTTGCAGTGGTTGTTGGGCCGAAACGTAGAACGCCGCGTCGGGTGCATGTTGGTAAGTCTAGATAGCTAGTCAAAAAGTTCATGCATTTTTCGAGGGATCGTTGTTTCGGCCTAGTACCGGTATCCGCTGTGGTACCCAACATTCAGGTACCGTGTAGAGCGTTGTTGAATACTTGTTGAATGTACCTAGCTAGCCAGCCTTCACTTCTAGGCGATTCTTCAACCCTTCCGTAAGGTAGGGTCTCCATACGGTACGATACCAGGTACGGGTCTACAAGAGATTCAAACGTTTTGCACAGCCGTATGGTCAACAACTCGGACATAAGTTTCAGTTTCGTCAACAATTCAGACATCAGTCCGCAAGGTAAGGTGAGGCATCCCGTCTTCACATCGGCAGTGAAGGCCATATGTCCTGTGTTCGAGCACCCCCTGCTTGAAGTGATGATGGTGTTTGTAGCCTCGGATCCTCCGCTTTCGAATGTTGCCGATGGCGTCTTGTGCTGGGATCTCGAGATCGCCGTGCTAGTAGCCCATGAAGATACGATCTCCCTCCACGAAGGACTGTTAACTGTTGGAACTTTTAAAATGGGGACTTGCCATGCTACCGGTACGATCCCTTTCTCTACAAAGACCCGACCAAACCAAAAACTCCTCGAATACGTGCTATTGTAATTACGCCGGGGGGGGGGCTACTTGCAACGTTTTCCTCTTTGAAACTATCATAACATCAATACATCTATAGTCCCTTGTTCCTGCCGGCGCCGCATCGAGTAAGAGATCCTCGACTGCCAATGTGCAAACACTCAAAGAGCGTATCCACTGCATGGCTGAAAGACTCGGCAGACACCTGAGTGCTCGCGGAATGCTCAAAGTTGAATTCATGGCTCGATTCCTCAAGTGGTAGTGGTTGCAAATCATCCAGGTCATCCATAGTCAATGATAAGTCATCACTTAGGGAATCGGATTCGTTTTCAAAAAAACTACTAAAGAGACCCTTGGGATATTGCAGCGGTAGTTGTCTCGTGTTGTTAGAGTCACTTCTTCCAAACAGATCATCAAAAGGATCTCTCGTACACCGATCCATAGAATTCGCCGAGCTAGCAAGAACAGTCGACGAGGTGGGAGACACCATCGGGAGGACTGAAATCGAATGTGCAAATCGGAACGAGGGTTGTGTCAAAGTGCTTTCCTCAGGATGTGTCAAGTTGGAGGACATGGAAGAGATCATTTCCTTCACAGCCTTGCTTCGGTCGCCGATAATGCAGGTCCTTCGGCGCACCGGGCTCGACTGTGAACGATGAATCTTTAGTGGCTGGCTGAGTGACCTTAGTGACGACAGGGTTTGGCTGCCAGTCCTCGCTAGGCGCGCCTGTGTGGCCAAGTCCTCGAACCCATCGCTTTCTCCACGTTGAACTTCGCGATTCAGCTGCCTCTGTCGTGCCTTGGCTTTGGTGCTGCTAGAATAGCGTGAATGGAGTAAATCTCTGGTGGTATGATGCGAAGGAAAAAATCTAAAGATCAGAGTACCCAGAGACGAGATGAGCGACGCCAGTTCATTCCACGGCTGACTTACCGCATTGTTTGTCCGCACTTTTCTCTGGCATGTCTATCAGAGACAAGAAACCATCGTCTACCAATCCTTTTCACAAAGCCTCCGTTAGGGGAAGCTTGCCTGACCGATCCAACGATAAAGTTCACAAGACGGGACTTTTGTATCTTTGTCACACAGGAACTGTATGTTTGGAGGTGCGTCTTTACTAACGTACGGAAGCGACGATTGCCTGCCGTCGTCGATTGTGCACGAGCAGGGGGTGGGTAAGCTTTCTGAGTTTGCAAGCAATCAAGGTGGCGTTGGGAAAGAAATGACTTCAAGGACACACCTTCATGGTTGTAAACCTCCTTCCCTCGCGCACAGATCACTACAAAGGAATTGCAGAGAGATGAGTTGAGTTAGTTGAGCTCAAGCCAAGAATTGCAACGCCCTCAAACAGCTTTACACGACGATGCTTCTACAGTACGAGCCACTTTCAGTGCATCACTTGCCATCATCGTCGGAGGGTTTGAAGTCTTTTGATAGGGGCTTCATGCCAGCATGTTCAGCATGCATGGCTTCGACGTCTGTACCAGGATGGCTCATCCTTTTTTTATTATTTGTGGAGTGGAAATTATGAGGGGTTCTGCTCCAACTACCACCGGTAGAGGGATCGTTACTGCTCGTTGTTCCGCGATTGGGTGGTGTGTTCAAGGTTGAAGAGCAGTCGCTGTTCACTATGTGATTTAGCAGCAGGTGTGGCAGGGAAGTGTCTTTGCAATCTTCTTACTTCTTACATCAATGACCAAGCACTACTGTATCGGTACTACCAGTACATGTATTTAATTAATAAAAGAGCCACAAAAAAGACACGTACAGACACGCTGGGTGATCCTGAGCGCTTCCTGATTGTTCCACACCAAAACAGCAAAAGAGCGCTTGGTACCGGTACCAGGTATTTAAAAACAATTGGATAATTGGTTTTTTTTTGTAGCCACCAACCACAAACACCATTACCTGGTACGATACCCAACCACAGCAAGGCGGCGGGGTTCGAGCCTTGGCCCGCCGTCGTTGGCTCTACCAGGCCCGCCGAAGTACAGCACATGCTCGTTTAACTTGCATCAACTAGTCAGTTCCTTCTAGAAAACTTGCTTAGACTAGAAAAGTTGCTTTTCTAGACCATGCGCAGCAGAGCGGCAGCCAACAACTCACCAAGATGTTGTTTTCATCCAAGCGAAGCCGAGGGAAAGAGTAGCGGATCACATGTTTGTACCATCAGAAGTCCAAGCTACCGGTAGGCACCTCGGGTAGTCGATTAATTGGAGAATACGTGTAGCTATTGTCACCAAGCAAGCTGCCGGTGAAACATTATAGGCCCTTGCTTGCCCGGGGGTCTCACTCAGTTGCGAAAGTCCTATCGTCAGTCTTGCTGGATACGAGTACGGGACGGAAGCACCAAAATCCAATGCAATAGATTCGATTCTCTGAACGAAATGCATGACTATGTGTGTATTGCTTTTAATAAAAAATCTGTTAGGCTGGGGCATCTTCCTGGGCTTTCCCCTGCCTTCCCTTCGAGTCATGGTGTTGATTCATTGTGTGCCTTGATTGGTGTATCTCTACTTTCATCCCCTACTGTCTCCTTGTTTTAAGACTCATCTTCGTCCTTGGATGATTTTTTCTCCTGGCTACTACTAGATGCGGGCAATTTCGGCAGGGATCCCGAACTGTTTGACTCGAGCGTGTGATCCGAAGCGAAAAGCTGGCCCTGATACATTTCATCGATTTCCTCGCCAAAGGATGCTCCAAACGACGCGGAAGGAAGGGCCGCAGAATGCATTGTGATGGATTCCATTAAAGGCACGGATGATTCGAGTTCCCCACCCGGAGTGTTGTTGCCCAAGGTGTCGGTGGTTCGAGTGGCTGCAAATTGTCGCTGACGCAGAAATTGCTGCTGCTGTTGTTGCAATCGTTGTTGCTGTTGCCGCAATTGCTGCTGTTGTAACTGCAACTGCATCTCATTCTGAATGACCGTTTGGTTGAGAAGCAGAGCATTCGCGCTGGCAGCAGAAGCTGCGGCAGCAGAAGCTACCGCTGCAGCTGCTGCTTGCCCTTGTGGCAATGGAGCCCCCATGCATCGATTGAGATTGGGCAATGGTGGGGCTGCATCGAACCCCGCCATGCCTATTGGGTTCACCGCCGAGTTGGAAAGGGACAAACGGCTTGCTGGATCATTGACCGTCGATGAGAGGGAGGATCCTCTGAACATTGCCATGGATGGTAATGTGGGCATGGCAGAAGTGGCATCCGTGATTGTACTAGTGCCACTAGAGGCACCAGTCGATTTTGCCTTTTTGCGGGGAATGTTGTCTCCAGCTCCTGCCATTTTGGTACTGGAACGTTTTGATGGTCCAGCAGAAGCTTTGTCTTTGTCTTTGTCATTGCCTTTAGTTGGACTACTTTCTGCACCAGGAGACTTTTCCTCTTTGGCTGGAGGTTTTGCTTGGTCATCTTCAGATGTTTTTTGTTTTCGGCGGGATGCTTTTGCCTTGGTGCTGCTTTTATACTGATTGTGGAGCATATCTCTAAAGGTCTACTCGAACCCAACCAAAAGCAGCCATTGCAAGCGAATGATTCATTGGTGAGTGACATCTCTCTTTGGTTGGGCTTACAATTGCTTCGGTGCATTGCAGGTTTTGCATAGTTTTTCTTACCTGTCCAATCTTTTCTCTGCTGAGACGATCGCCCACTTCCCAATAGGTTCCTCCCTGGAACTCTTTGACAAATCCACCTTGTGGACTGGCCTTTCGAACTCGCTTGAGTACCTTTGAGACCACGAAGCTCTTGTCAAGCTTGGTCTCACACTCTGAGTACTCTTGGATATGCTCTTGAATGAGTGAGCGGAACCATTTATTGCCAGGGTGATCTTTGGCAGCTTTGCCTCGTTTGCAAATGACTGCGGAAGCACCAGAAAAGGGGAGGCAGGGTCAGGTTTGGTTAGTGATAAGGTTGCTATGCACCCTGAGCCCCGAGCTCTAGCTAGATAGTATCTAGCTAGCAAAACTGACTTACCATCGAACTCTCCAGGTACAAAACCAGTTGCCAACGCCTTCATTCCCGGAGCTGGTGCTCCTGGGGACTTTGGCTGCTTGGGCGATGCAATTGCCTTCTTGTTACTTTCAGGAGATTCGTTTGGGTTTACCATGGCGCCTAGTTCGATGTCGGGGAGATATTGCATTATTAAATGCCGGAAAATGAAGCTTGAGAGCGAAGATGGATTGTTGCACTACTTGCGACTTGCAGTGTGATGTACTCTAGAGTATGTGGTCTGGTATGTGGTATGGAATGTCTGGATACCACTGAAAACGGAGAGAGCAATGCGTTTTGCTATGGCTACAGCTATGTCCAATGTGTGCGTGCTGTACGTACAGTTATGTGCGAGTTGATGTTGAGCTCTGCTGACGATTGGCGTTTGTGGTCTCCAGTTCAGGTTTTAGAACAACCGGCACGTACCAGGTTAGTTGGGAAGTAGTTTTCAATTTGTGAGCGCATCAGCCGTCCTCTCGATCTCCCTCCTTCATTCACCCTATCGGTACCGGAAAGGGATTGAAAGCATACAACTGTGAAGGGATTGGCGCAGTGCGCACAACAAGTTTCCACCATTCACAGATGGAAGGCAACTTGTTGATGGCATCCGATTTCAATAGTAAAGGCTTGTCTCTTGTTGTGGTGCTGATACCTTTTGCCTTTTGCATTCGGTGGCTGGTTATGTAAACGCTGGACCAAAGCGGAAAATGTTTGATTCTTTCAATTCCATTTTTTATAGGAAAGGCTCATTAACTAAAACTATCGAACTGCAATCCAGATTCAGCACTTGTTAATTCTTTGAATACTATCAGCTATACTATCAGACCAGTTCGATTTACGACCTGATTCCAGAACGGTCCAACAACTACACTGGTCAATGTCCATCGTACACACATTGGGTTCGTAATAGGTTCTTCCTTGTGTTCATTTCAAGAGTAGGCCTACTTACAAGAGTTTTCTCAATTAATAAGAAGTCACTCTGTTCCACATCCACGGAGCACTTGCCTGTGAGCCATCATCTGCCAGTCTATCACACAATGTCATTGTCGTACCATACCGTACATGTTTCAGTCAGTCACAGCACAAGCTTCATGCCTGCATAAAACCGAAAGGCGAAGCCTAAGTGTTCTATTCGAGCACCTTGCAGCATGTACTACTAGTAGCAAGCTAGTACCGTACATGCACTTGTAGGAGCTCATCTACCGGTATGTACATGTACCACGAGCTAGCTAGAGAGCTGGCTACCGTGGCTCGATGGACATGGCCGATGATGACTACTACTACCGGTACCGGTACATGTAGCTGGAGTAGTACTCTACAAACCATCGAAGGATTGCATTCAAACTTCTAAAGTGCAGCAGTGGCGCCAGTGAGAACATCGATGTCTTTGGTTGCCATCCAGCGTGCATGTACAACCACTGCTCCTGCCTCTTGTTCCACTGGTACCGGTATAATGTTTGGTCTCAGCGTCTCAGCCACGATAGAAGCCACAATTGCACTCGACTGAGAGCCGAGAAAATCGTCACATTGCCCTGTTACTTATCCGCATGACATTCCGGCTTGAAGGACAGTCACGTCACCCTGGGAGCTGTTGACCACTATACATGTACTACAAAAGCTGAGCTAGCTGTTTCGCAGCACAACTTGTAGAGCTCTGCCTACTCAGACTCAAAAAATGCACCAACAAAAGAAATTTCACAATGCATGCATTTGCATAGGCCCCAATCAAACTGTAGCCAATACAAGTGCTCCTAGCGTTTCGCACTCCTTGTACCCCTGCTTACTCTCACTCTCAAAAAAGGCACCACAAAAGTCATCCGCGAAGCATGCATTTGCATATTAGTACTCGTAGGCCATGGAAATTATTTTTGCTTTAATTTTAAGAGACGAGGGACAGTGCCGTCTATTGCACCAATTGTGGACGTGTTCTGGTGAGGACGGGAAAGATGACCAGCCCGCCCCAATTCAGCTACTAGTAGCTCGCTCGTGCCGATATATATATTTATATATATATATTGCATCACGTCTGCAACCCCGCCCAAGAAAAGCGGGCAGCTCATGGATCCCCAAAGTTTTGATTCCAATCAAAGGGTATTTTGCCATGGTTGTCTGTGTTTTGGGCACGTCTGCGTGTACGGCCTTGAGACAGGGCCAAGCAGGTAGCTTCCGATAAGGGCACGGGTTCTAGATCTAGAGGTTCTGACGCTCCGGTTTGGTTCCAAGCAGAAAAACACTGGGGGGTCAGTTCGGAGGATTCTTCTTGACTTATTGTTGCTTCCTGGGTGATGCTGATTGTCGAATTTGGCACATTGGCAGACAGCCGCCTTGGTTGGTGCATCCCTGTGTGCTGCGTTGTGGTTCCAAGAAGTGTTGATTGGACCCAAGTTCCATCCACCGGTAAGGTTTCGCGAGGAGGCTCCTCGGACAAAGCTTGGTTCAGATGTTGCTGTAGAAACATTTCAGAGCTGAAAGACTCGGCGTTGGCTATGGAGGACGGCAGGATTCGTTGAGCGCTTGATGCGAGGGGAGCTACTAGGCTAGGAGCTAGCAACGATTGGGAAGCTTCAGCTGCTGGAGGACTTGGTATGTGGGAAGTTGAAGCAGCTGCTGATACCTGTGGTCTTTGTGGTTCGACTGAAAAGTCGAACTTGCTTGGAATGTTGGATTCGAATAGATGGTATCCTTCGCTGAGAAAGCTCGTTGAGATACCCTCGATGGTGTCCTCGTTGTTCCTTGTCCGGTCGGTATGATCACTACGAGATCGTGGGATGTTCACCGAGCGCGATCGCTTTGCTGGTGGTTTGACCTCTTCTGTGCTACTTGAGTTCTGGACATCATTCTCTGAGTAGGACCTCTTGAGAGTCTTTCCCGGGCTCTCCTCGTCATTGCCGACCGGTAACGTCGTCCGTCGCAGATTCGACTTTGCCTTTGTACTAGATTTGTACGTTTTGGGGAGAAAATCTGTCAGACAAGAAATTTCAAGTAAGCAGAGTAAGAATGGGTGGCTATCATTCAATGTGCCTGCATGCCAAGAGTACATTGTAGCATGAATACTTCGATTCAATCCGGAACAACTCAACTTACCTCGAAAGTACTGGCCAATTTTCTCACGTGAGTTGCGATAACCCACGTCATACCAAACACCGTCAATTTGTCTGACAAAGGATCCCCCCATGAAACAGTTTGCTTCCTTGATAGTGTGCAATATGCTGTTGACAAGTGTAGAGCGCTCCTTTTTCGTTCTGCATTCAGAATACTCATCCAGCTTTGATTTAACCAGAGATCGCAGCCAAAGGTTGCCTGGATGCTGCATCGCCTTTGTTCCCTTGGCGCACAGCACCATGGTGTCGGTCAAGAAGAAGTTGGGAGGCATTCGAATCAAATCGTTGGCTCTGCTGGGAGACGATGTCATTGTTAAAAAAAAAGTTTGCTTCGTTTTATGAGGGTACCGGTGGATAGCAGTAGATTTCGATTTTATGAGGGCATAGAGGGGGAGGTCCTCCTCAACACCCAGAACCAAATCGAAGCTTCATTGTCTACATCTTTCTCTCCCCCTATTAGCAGTCACAGTTTTCTTTAATTTCTACGAGCACCTGTTTTCTAGGTCCTTTAAATCAGTTCGCTGCGCTGTCCCCTTCTGGAACAAATGGAGGCTTCGAAACTCACGCGACCAAACACCGATTCGTGTACAATGCGGTTTTGTTAAGTCTGAATGATGCAACCATCTGAATAGGATATCCAAATGCTTGCACACTAGAGAACTCAGGTCGTTACTAGATTGAGTCAAACTAGCTAGTCTAGTAGCAAAATGAGTCGGGTCGAGTCAACTTACTGATGAACATTGAAGTATCGAAGCCAGCAAGCTTCTCCATAGCCTGCAAGGAAGTGTTGTTGTGACTACTTTTGTGCGTACCGGTATACTTTAGGTAGCCGGTCCAGAACTCAGTATGCGTGTGCTTGTTTTCTGCTGGAGTTGCCATCAAAGCAAGCTAGTACTCGTAGAAGAGCAGTCCGCAAGTTGGAGAATGAGATTTAGAACGTGTTACGGGACGACTAACCTCAAGCCAAGTCTCAGGCTCTTTGACGGTCGTACCTGTACCAGATACATACTGTAAAAGCTTGTTGACTGCGAACTCTAGATAGGCACGAAGCACTAGCTAGAGCTGTACTAACTAGATAGAAGCGGCCGGTTCTCAGCTGTGGCTGTGGCTGCGACTTCGAAAAAGGATCCAGCCACGACACGGGCAACAGCAAACCCTTGTTCTAACGCAGGCATGAAAACACTGGCTGATTCAACTTGCTGGCTAATCGTTACTCGCACACTTGCTGCATCTTTGGGACCGCCAACTCCTCCTAAAACATGCCTGATCCAACTACAGGACACTCGGACCTACTGCATGTCCTACTCGCACCAGGCCAGGAACTACCCATTGGCTGTCCATATCCAGTCCCCTGGCTGTTCCAACTTTTGGACCAACACCAAGACCAAACTTGTAGCAGTTGCCCAACATCCGTCTTCACTCCTGGCTCGCATCCACGAACACACACAGCCACGTCACAGCTGCTCGTCCGCAACCTGAGGACCCAGAATTCACACAGAGACCTTTGACAGCCACCGCAAGTGTAGTTCAGACGCGTTCCCTCAATTTTGCAGCGTCGAAGAATTGGTAATGCTACAGCTGCTAGTAGAAGTTCAAAGGCAATACTAGTATATTAGACATACCAATTTTTGTCAGCTAGCTACATGGACACTCAGAACTGCAATGGGTACCGGTATGCTAGCTAGCTTTACTTGAGGGCGCGGAATGGTTCAGTCTGTTTCCAAGTTCAGGCTGTACCGATATTGCTTGTCTTTGAGGAACGCACTCTTCAACGAAAACCCCGAGGTGTGTGTCGAATCAAAGTCGCCCTTGGACACTTCGTCCAAAACATGTTCCAATGACTGGGTGGAGGTATCCAACTCTTCCCTCGCACTCGCACTGCCAGAACCAGTACCAGTGGAGTCCGAAGCAGAGGAGGAGGTAGACGACGAAATGATGTCATGAAAGTCAGCATCAATCGTCGAATTCGTGAGTGGGAGCGGGTCTACATTGAACATGGAAAGATGAAGATCGACAGGCATCCAAGATGAGAAATCTTCCATTTCGAAGCCGACGTCGTGAACGTACTTGGAAGAGATGCTGTACGAAGAATGCTCCTGTTCTGGTGGCATGGTAACGGGAAAGGGAAAGTCTTGGAGATTCGAGTCGTCCATAGCACCTGGGGGAGCTTCATGAGATGTCTTGCTTGTACGTGTGCTGCTACTGGCACTTGTGGTGTCTTGTTTCTCCTTGGCGTCGGTATCTGCATCCTTCGAGAAGCACTTTGTGCGACGAACCACAGCCTTGGCCTTGGTGCTGGAACTGAATATGTCGCTAAGAGAGTCCCTGAACATTTGCCCGACCTTCTCCCTTGCATTCCTCGGCCCCACATCAAACCACTGGCCGTCTTGTGTCAACTGGCGAACAAACAAGCCACCACGGTCGGCTACCTTCTTGAGGATTTGAGACACGATGCCAGACCGGTCCACCTTGGAGTTGCAAGCACGGTACTCCTCCAATTTGGCTTTGATGAGAAAGACGAGGAACTGATTGCCTGGATGTCCTTTGGCCTGCTTGCCCTTCGCACACATCACACAGTCATTTGAAGGAATGAAACAAGGAGGCAACTCCTTCAGACTGTTGGCGCGGGGCTTGGTCTCCCTCTTCTTCTTCTGGGCAGATACCATTGCCGGTACCGGTACCGGTACAGCAGATGCAGAATTCTTCTTGGCCATGGTTGGAGATCGAGATGATTTAGTTTATGGAACTTTAGTGACTCTTCCGAAGGCAAGACGTACAAGACTTCAGGCACTGCGATTTATGTAGTTTCGGGAATAAGGTCGAAGTCAAGTGGACTTGGCTCAAGTTGGCTCAGAGTCTCTACTGGGTCTTTCTAGGTTTTGCTGTCTACTCGAGTACTCTATAGTTTAATAGTAGTTGTGTGGTACGGAAAATGCCTTATGTACCAAAGGCTAACAAATCAGAGTGGTACTATTAATAGTACCGACGGGACGGAACGGTTAACGTACATGTAGCGGTAGTAGCAGAGATGCTCGCCACATCACCTATGTCTTTTCTTAAACAACCGTGTTAATCGCATCTTTGCAGGACCCAAGGAACGGAACGGAACATGGCTGCATACTGCATACAGTAATGGTGGGGGCACAGGCATTCGCGTCGAAAACCGACCTTGTACTCCAACACAGCCGGTCATTCCCTCTAGAAATTCCCTGCCTCCCGGAAGTTCCTGCTAAATCATTCAAACTCCAAAGGGAACCCCAAAAAGAGCTGAACAACCGGCAAGTGCTTTTTAAAAAAGTGTTACAGTGTGTTCGCGATTATATTTATAAACGTATATTTATATTCTCCAGTATATTTATGGAATTTCGATGTTCCCCCCTGAGTCACGAGTGACCGTGACTGACTTCAGTGCATGTGTACGTACCCTTCGCAAATCTCGTAGCAGCAAAACAATGGCTCGCAATCCATTCCAAACACTCCAAATCGATCGACGTACGTGTAAATGCCAATGCATGTCGATAGAGGCACTCAACAAGCTCTCACTCAGTGCCTCCAGTTTGGGTGTGAACCCGGCTGCCACCGTTCATCTTGACAGGTTTGCAAGGGCATTGAATATGGCTAGGGGAGCAAAGGCTGCCAAACAAAAACGTGACGGCACTCTCCACGCGTACTTTACTAGTAAATAGAGCCTATATTTATATTCTCTAGTATATTTATAGGAATCCGTATTACCCCCATATAAATATAGTCAAGAACTGACTGTATGGCATTTCAATAGGGACTCACGACTCACGTAGACTTACGTACTAGTAAATGGTCCTGATTCATGACTGACTCAGTCGCACCTAATGACTGATGAGTGACTCATTCCAACAGCATTGGGTGAGGGAGTTGGGGAATTGGTTTGGTTTTTAATGTTTGGCCACCCTTTTACAGAGGAAGGCCAGTGGCCAACACTGCACTATCCAGCTGCAGCTTCTCTTTTCTTTTATTATAAATAAATGGCTGTTTGGATTGATAAACGATCTTGTATCTTGTGAATGAAGTTTACGAAAACTCATAACAGAAGGTGAGCAATAACAAAAGTAACCTGGCAGGTGCCAGTTCTCTTCAAGAATTAGTACTCTACACTCTACACATCTACACACGCACGGTGCACTGGGCTGTCTCGACATTTACCCTGTGTAAGCGTATTGTGCCATTGTGCCTGCTTGTCAAGAATTTATTTATCATCACACTGGTATAAACAAAGCACAGAAGCACAGAGCACTGAGCACTGAGCACTGTGTGTACTCGAGTATGCTTTACTCGTATGTTTTACTCTTGCTGATTGCTTTACTAGTAGGCTGTACGGTACAGAAGATACACACTTCAATCTTCAGACTCCTGCCTGAGCAGGGCTGCAACAGCTGCGGCAACTAGGCATAGCACTCAGAACTCAGAGTACTCAGAGCTCAGAGCAGCGATGTCTTAGTAGAAGGAACGTCAAAGAAAAGCAGCTCTACTCTATCATTAGACTAGCTAGCTAGCCAATAGAAGGATTGATGTGACATGTGACTGTGACAGAAGGATCACACATCGTCACCGCTTATTTCTGAATCGAATCGAATCGAATCGAATCATAGAATCACTTATAATCTTATAATAAGTTGTATTCGTATAGGCTTTTAAATTAAATGATGAAAAGCTTTCATACGATTTTGCAAAAAGTGACTGAACTAAGTCACAACCTGCCGAACCGCTAAAACAGTAACGGGCTCTGAAAAGCTTTCAGATAAACTTGGGAGCTGGGAGTGGAGGAGGACTGAGACTTGCGGAAAAGAAGAAAATCACTTGAAGCCGCCTACTTCCTAGCTAGGCCGTTGCCCAGTGCTTAGAATGGAAGGATGGCGACAGGTACTAGTACCGCATGAGAAGGCACTCACTCATACCCACGATAGCTCCAACAATGGCCCGTAGCTACATGTACTTGGTGTTTCTGACGAAGGAAACCGCCTCAGCTTCCGCGCTGTAGATGGCATGGACATGCAGGGCAGTGGTTGGCTCCCTAGTTTCTATTTATGGCTAAGCACAGAGAGTGTGTAGAATCCATGGATGTACGTGCTGGTGCATTGATAGCGGGATTTGGATTTGGAACAGAAGTGGGTAAATTAGCCACACCTAAATGCTGGATCCCAAACAGGCAGACACTGCACAGATCCACCACTGACCACCAGGGACCAGGCATGGTTATCCTTCCAACTAGTCCTCTAGTCTAGCTGTCGATCAGAGCAAGTGCGAGGATGAGCAGCGTGACTGCTGCTGCTCCTCAACCCTAAGACTATCTACAGAGGCAACCAGTCTGTGCCAAGACAGCCGAACAAATGTGAGCCTCATTGCTCTGCTTCTTTTACTAAGAAATACTGGTCCTGGTCCTGGTATGGTACCTGGTACCGGTACCATCGAGAATCAACGCTGCTGGCCAAGGAAAGAAACCAGCGAAGCCACAATTCCACACAGTTCGTAACAAGGGTCTGTCAGAGTGATCCTGATTCACCTATGATTGGGCTATGATGTTATGATTTTGATTCTTATAAAGGTATTGTATCTGTTATTATATGACTCTTTTTGGATCGGAAAAAGGTGTTTCCTGGTAGTAGAGTATCGCGGCTTTAAAAGCTCGCACTTCAAGCTTCACGCTTGGAAGAAGAGAATCGGTACGACTTTTTCCTCCTTGATTGTTCATCCACATGGCAAATGTTGTCAATGGCTTCTTCAAAGGAGACTTCCGAGTTCGAGTTGTCCTGGTTGGCAGCAGGGTTTTGCTGCACGAAGATGCCATTGTCCACATCCACCGGCAGGGGATCAAAGCCCTCCACAGCGGTGGCGGCTGTAGTGAGTCGGTCCATGCGGTTGCCTCTTTGGTACGCGTCGGCCATTCCGGAGACTTGGGGCCTGGAGTTTCGTGGAGGAAAGGAATGCGAGGACATGGCAGCGCGACTCCTCCTGCTCATGTTGCCTTGTGATGCGCCCCGAAGAGGTGGCATGTCATCACTACTACTATGGTTCATATCAAAGTGTGCCGGTGATGACAATGACATGCTGTTGGATCCATAGTTGGTGTTCATGAACGAAGACTGAGAAGAGAAAGCTCCAGAGTCCTGAGGAATAACGGAAGGTGGGATGGGCACAGATCGCCGTTGCATCATTTCGGTCAGTTGCCGTTGTTGCTCCTGAAGGCGCTGCTGCTCCCGTTGTAGTTGCATCAGCTGTTCTTGCTGCTGCAAGAGTGTCTGTTGGTGACGATTCATCTCCCAAGAGGACATGGATGATGACGACTGGCTCATGTTGCCAATCATGCTGTTCATGCTAGAGTTGTTCAAGTTCATACTGGAGTTGGAGGCCATGCCCATGGAGTTCATTGCTCCCATGGAGCCCATTCCCATGGTGTTGCTGCCACCCATGATGTTTCCAGAACTGCCCATGGAACTGACACTGTTCATGCCCATTCCCGACGAAGGCATGGCAATTCCCGATGGAGGCTCCATGGCTCCCATTCCCATGGATAAGCCCGAACTCATGCTCATGCTCATACTCAAGCCGCTTGTTGCTGCGCCCATACCCATACCACCACCAATGATGCCTTCATTTAGCTCTTCCGCATTGCCGACCAGGTTCAGGTTGTGGTTGTTGTTGTGGTTGTTGTTGGGTTCACTCAACCGTCTGAGTTGCGGCATGGGGATGGAACAGTAGTCGCGGTCGGCATTATTGTTACTAGTAGACCGTCTATGTCTAAACTCGTTCTGTAGTGCCACGGCTTCGCTGGACTGTGAATCGAGACTGACCATCTTGGGTGGCAGACCACTCCGTCTGTTAGCGAATGCCGAGGATCGGGCAGGTGTGGTCTGGAAGGCCCCCTTGAATGCCCCAGTGTGAAAGTCCTTGACAACAGTAGTGTTGGTCGACAGAGACTTGCGCAGTTGCTTGCGTGTCAACGCCTTGGACTTGGTGCTTGACTTGTAGGACTCGTGGAGCAGGTCACGAATCTGCTGTCCCGTCTTTTCTCTTCTGGCTCGTTCTCCCACATCGAACCACTTGCCATTGACCTTCTTGACAAAGCCTCCTCTGGGACTGGCTCTTCGCACGGACTCAATGATGTCCCTGACAATCTGCGACTTGGCCATCTTGGAGGTCGATGTCTTGTAGTTGTGCAGTTGATCCGCTACTAGAGCTCGAAAGCGAATGTTTCCAGGATGGTTGTACGCCTCCTTGCCACGAGCGCAGATGACTGAAGCAAGACAAAGACAGTGAAGACAAGACGAAAAAACAGTGAGAAAAAGTGATTAAGATGGGAAGGACGCTCAGTGGCCCCATTGTTGGCGTGCATGCCGTATCGCTTAGCTCGCTTAGCTTACCGTCGATAGAAGTCGGTTCAAAGTCGTCGTCCAAGGGAATCATCTCGTAGGCGGCGCTGTTAGAGGCCTTCTTGGCAGAACCGCTCTCGCCGTCAGAAGACTGGTAGGTGGGGTCCATAGCGGAGTGAATGGTGAAAATCATGGATTGCTTACAAATGACGGAGTTTGTGTGTGATGGTTCGCACGATAGATTGACTGTTGTTACTACGGTGCAGTACTGTACGGTATGGATAGATTGAAGATTCGATTCGGTTGTGTTGTGGTTGTGGTTGTTGATGTGCCAAAATTATGAGAGCTTTGGTTTGTGGCTTTCAATGTAGACCTACATGTACAGGTAAGTGTTGATGTGGATGCCGTTGAATAGGAGCCACACTTGCAGTTGGTGGTGAAACTTTGTTCTCGGTGGATGCTGGGCCCCGTTGCTTCTTTGCTTCGAGCAGTTCGGTTCACTCACAGTCTGATCTGACTTGGAGCAATCATGACAGAGGACAGCAGAGCGACACAGCGTCCGACAAGGATACCACACTATCACAGTTTCAGTACAAACCGTGGAACCTGGGTTGTTCCTGCGTATTCATGAATGCCTTGATTAGTGGGGATGAACAATTCATCGGCACGTAAGTTTTGTCAATAGGAACACTCGGAAACCACTAGCATCTACCTAGGCTACGGAGACCGATTTATAAAACAGAAACCTTGATGGCTACAAAGTCAATGTCTTTTAAGGCATTTCCACCCCAGAGATTTAGCATTCGCGGTGAGAGATAACCAAGGTTGTTTGAAAAATAGACCGGGGCACCCACTATACAGATTTTAGAGTCAACATATTGGAAACCATCGAAACAGGATGACTCTATGTAGCAATCTTCCTTAAATAGTACTAGTGGTCGACTACTCGTGAATGTCTTCTTCAACAAAACTACAACACTTCAAAGTGGGACTTGGTTATGGCCTTCTTCTCGCATCACGCAGCAACATGATGGGAAAAGGGATAGTAAGAGCTTTCGACGTCAGCCACGGCAACGACTGGACGACGATCAAACCGCAGACTCTGGGTACTGTATGTCTTTGTACCGGTACCGGTACGGTACCCTGTGCCGACCAGGCAATGATTGCAGCGTACGCTGTACCTGTCCACGGAACCTTTCACCTATCCATCGATTCCGGTCCAGGATCTTCGATGAAACGAGGCAACTACACTGTCCACCACAGACAGGGAGCGAGCTAGCTAGACAGCAACGAAGCCGCAATAGCAACAACAACAAGAAGAAGAATGCAAGATATCTGGTAAGATTTGGGTCTGACCCAGTGCATGAAGCAGTCCTAGAATTCTGTTGCTACATGCCCTATTTTGCCCACTCCAAGGCCCAGCAGCCAGACCTTTTGCACCTTTCTCGCGGTACCTATTTCCTAATAGATAGCAGTCACACTTGGTCCTAACAACCACACTTCATCTCTAGATCCGAGAGGATGTTGCTGCATTTGCGTTACTTGCAGATCTCGGCCTGCAGATCACCCTTGTTGGTGAGGTTGAGGTGCTGTTGCTTACCAGAGCTCTTACCAGTATGAAAGATGAGCTCTAAAAGCCTAAAGATGTTTCTTTTCGAACTGCTGTATTAATAGACAACAGTAGCTACCGGTGGACTACGAGTACCGTGCGGGTGTACGGTACCATCTGGCATTTTTGTGATTTAAGAGCGCACAAAGAGTTTATCACCTTGAAGTATCCCAGACTGGGGCCACGCGTCAAAGAGAAGTAGGACCAGTTTACGGAGTGGTACACCTCACATTTTCAAACGATAGCGTCGCTCCCGGTTGATCTTCACAGATCTCTGCGGATGCTTCGAGCCAATGCGTGATGCGTGAGATAGCTCGTGAGATACTGCTGCTGCCACATCTTAGCTAGGTCTAGCCTACTGGTTGTAAGTTGTAAAGGACATGCTCTGTATGCGGACCAGCTTACGGAGTGGTAAACCTCACATTAATGTTTCAAACCAAAGCATCGCTCTTAGTCGATCTTCACAGATCTCTTCAGATGCTTCAAGCCTATGCATGAGCTACATGTACTGCAACACCCTAGCTAGCTAGCTACTGGCTGGTTGTAAAGGATACTTCTAATGTTCGGTTGGAGCAGCTAGGATCTCTTCGTTCAGGTCCATCAGCGAGAAGGGCTGAACGTCTCGTTGGAAGAAGAACAGAGGCGAGAAACAAGAGTTTTGGGAGACCTTGAGTTGAGCCATTTCTGAATTGTGGGCTGGATTCGACTAGGCTTGGGCTGGTACTTGTACTAAGCTGGCTGATGCGGCACATAGCAATGCCATGAGCTCACCGAAATACGCAACCTTGCATTTGCTGGGGTTTGAGAGAAGGCCAAGAAACTGAAAAGCGGCATTGGATGCTGTCGAAGATGATGGGATTTATCCACCACCAGTTTGCACAAAAGAAGAGTACGATGCAGCCATTGCATGATTGCATTACTATGGTCGTGATGGCTGCCACTGGCCAGCTGAAAAGCACTAGTCTATTGAAAAAGGTACGATCCTCGGTTAGAAGCCTGGCTTGGTTCAACCGCTACATTCCTCGGAGAAGAAATGCTGAGAAAGAAATAAGTGCTGTACTTGGTACCGGGTAGAGGATGCATTGCTTGTTGACTGTTGGACTGCACCATCCATTGATTCCGTACTAGGTGGCAAACACAGTCCCGCAGCAGACAAGCAATTCCAAGAACACTAAATAAACGCAGTCAACAGCAGCCATCATTTCCAGCTCTAGCTAGCTAGCTAGTAGATGCTGCCTTCGCGAACGGTTTGCTTTACATGAGAGGGTAAAATTTTTGGACTTCAAGCAAAACACGCTGGCTTGAGAAGAAGATGAGACACAGACAGGAGACACGAGCGAGAGAACGGATGCGGAAGGTAAGCTAGGCCGAGACCAACAAATAAATTGTGTGGAAGCAGGGTTGGAATTTGTAATTTGTAGCACTTTTTTATACCCTTGCAAACTTCATTCTTGTCGCTCAACTTGAGCTCCACGCAAATTTGCTTTGCCGTATGTAGGTATGTACCGGCAGTAGTTTCTTTGTTGGGTGATCAGGTCCAGCCCAGTGATAGCCTACACGTGTACCAATGTACTGTAACCGATCCTGCGGACCAGTTTTCTTGGCTCTACTTCCTTGATGAGGTGCGATCTTGATCTCTACCTTTAGACTACCTCTCTAGCTAGCTAGCTACTACTAGTAGTCTAGCTAGTGGCTAGATCTGACGCAGCAGCAGCTTGAAGCCAATGTCACGGCAAACTCAGTCAGGGGTGGTATGAAAGTTGACACCCGGGTGTCAACAAACGTACGGTGTGTGTTGTCACCGAGGAGCCTATGAAATTCTTCTAACGGGGTGCCCAGCTAACTGCCTCGTAAGAATTTCCCGGCTCACAACGAAACGGCTTCAATCCTAAGACTTTGATGTCATTGGGCACTGACGTAAACCAAGGTCCCCATTTTACTGAGTACGAGTACTAGTACGGTAGACTTTTGTTGAGCACAGTCAACATTCAGATATATATACTGGGGGGGATTCAGGAATTCAGTAAATATAACAGCGAGAATAAATATTGATTTTATCCCTAACCCTAACTATTCCTGTAGAATTGTACGTGCTCTAGTACTAAAATAGGGTTAGAGTTAAAAATGTGGGAACTGGAGTATTCTTAAATATTATAGAACGAATAAATACAAGATTATAAATATAAGCGAGCGTTGACTGCATTGGTTGGAATTTCGGGCGCCTGCCTGTAAATTCTGAAAAGAATGAGAACACGGTACTCCAGATCGAGTACTGTTTTACTATCGTGACGTTGTCTTGACACGCACACGTCTCATCTTTTCTTCTTCCTGCCTTCCGAATTCCCAACGTTTGCTCCAGAATTTCTTTTTCTCCTCCTCGTCGTCACTCTTGATTGCTGCCTCCAGTAGTAGCTCTTGTTGATGTCGTTGATGATAGAGAGGTCCAACGCTTTTTGTTTGTTGCGGTGAGTGAGTGGTGACAATCCCATCATTCCTCTCTACTAGATCTAGTAGCTACTACTAGCACATTGCAACAAGAAGCAACTTGGCTTCGCTCATTTTTGTTGACACGATCACGCGGGCCCTCGGAGAAAAAGTGAAAGGTAAGTTTGACTCACTTGACATCAATCAACCGATGAGTGTGGTTGCTTGACACTTGTTACTTGCTGGGCTTGCTGGTTACCATACGGTACATTCATTGATTCATTCATTCCTTGATTCGTTCTCACGTGAGCCTTTGTCATTGCGTACGACTCGACCATCAACAGAACAACAGAACCTACTAGCTAGTACTTACAAAAATCAGATCGTAACAGCAAACAAATTGAACAGAGCAGCAATATTGAATGAACCAAAATAAAATGTTTTGGACAGAAGGAAGAAAAGAGCACCAAGGCGACCACGAAGAGCCCGTGGATTCACATTCACATTCACATTCCAATGGCGCAAGCAATAAGCAGCAGCACCACGAGGAACAAGTGTCCATACTACAAGACACGTATGATGAACTGGAGAAAGAACGCGCCAAGCGTCGAGAATTGGAGGCCAAAATTGCCCAGTTGGAGAAACAGAACCAAAAGCAGCAGCAGTCTACTACTAGTACTCGCCGAAAAAGCGCCACTGCTCAGAAAGCAGCTGTTTCCAACAAGCGATTGGTGGCCTTGCAAGCGGAAATGGAAGGCTATCGACAAATTGTGGATGCTTTGACAATGGGAAGACCTGCCATTGATGCTGCCGTCGCTGGTCTTCGCTCCTCTTCAACAACAAACAACAACAACAGCAACAACACACCGTCATTGGCCTCCACTTCCATCCTCGTAAATCCACAAAAACCTCTTCCACTACACATTGTACGTTTCCTCGAAGTCATGCCTTGGCATCCACAGGCCATGGAAGCTGCTGTCGTCACGGAAGAACTATACGAATGGCAAGCATATAGTGCTGAAAAGAAGGCGTGGAAATCAGATGTCGAGTTCTTTACCACATTCTTCAACGCATTGCCAGTTGTCATTCCCGGTGACGAACAACCCACCAAAGAGCAGTCCAAGGAAACAAGAAAGCCGGGAGTTTGGACCAACAAGACTCTCACCCTGAGATTTGATCTCCGCAATGGTTGTGTCCTACCAAACAAACGTGGGGTCCCCTCCTGGAAATGGATTGGAGGATGGCAAGTCCAGAAAGACACCACCAATGACGACACCACTGCCACAGCTACATGTACAAGTAGTTCCTTTGTGGACCAAGACGGATGGATGTACGCCAAAGAAAGTGGTCACTTTCTTCTCGCAGATTCATCCTCCTACGCCGACGTTCTCATTCCTCCGGCCTCACTCACTCAACAAGTCCTTTCCACCATGTCGTCGTCAAAGTCAGCAGCAACAACAACAAAGAAGAAGAAAAAGCACCGACAGCAGCAACCTGGTCCTTCTCCGGTGGTTGTTCGACGACGCAAGTGGTCTCGAGAACGTGTCCTCGTCGACTATCCTCATGCCTCGGAAAATACCATACACTACCTCAAGCTTTTGGCGAACAGAGAAGAACTCAAGGTCACCAATGCTCTATTGAAGGACTCCTACAACGACGCACAACAAGCTCTGGCGGACATGGAGGTACACAATGCGGCGGCACAGTTCCAGTGGACACAAGAACGGCGCGCTTTGGAAGCCCGTCTCGAAACGGTCCAGCAAGAACACAAGGAACATCTAGAGGTCCTCGAACGAACGCGGGGACCATCCAAGCAACTCTTTGCCTCTCATTCGCCTCTTCCCAAGGTCATTTACAAGCGCTTGAATGACGACGATGAGAGCGACAGTGACAGCGATGATGACACGGACTGCAGCTCGGATGACGACGATGAGGAGCACGACACCAACAAGTCACGCCCTGCTTCCATGCTGCTCCACCCCGAAGATGGAACCATTGACCTCAGAGCTGCCGGTGCGGAAAAACCACAGCCAAGACGATCCTTCTTTGGATGGGGCGCCGGTAGTCAGCACAAGGAACATGGTGGAGTGAGTCCGTCAACTGCTCCAGATGTGGAGCCATGCTCGGACGATAACTCCATTTCGACCTATGATCATGATGTCGATGTGTCGGAACAGTCCACCGACGATGATGCCTCCTTGGCTATTTTCTCCTCCTCCCCGCCTTCGGAAGATCGTCACAAGTCCTTTTTGCACATGTGGTTCGGCAAGCATGAGGACGATGAACACAACAAGACGACTGCCGGAACTGGCCTCGGCGATGCCCAAGAAGTGTAAAAAGAAACAGAGTACCTGGTCTGCTGTGTCGTCAGCAACATGCTGCAGATGATAGACTGTAAAAATGCCAGGTCTGGGCTTGTACTGTACCAGTGAAGACGTATACTGGTGTCAAAATATTGTGTACAATATCTATAACAATTATTTGTTTATCAAGGTAGCTACCTCTCTAGAGATAGTCTTGTTTCCTCGCTCCATTGGGCGACTGTCACTCGACTTGGTGTTTGCTTTGCCCGACGTATATTTCATTCACATCCTGTCTCAGTCAGCGATTTATCCATCCCTCCATCAGCCACAGGCTCTGGCTCACAAGCTAGCGAGATAGTGGCTGACCAGGACTTGCTGGTCTCTGTCCCGCTAATACAGCTACCTTCAGCAACGCTGCGAAAAGCTGGTTCCTTGCAGGGAGAACCCAGCCTCCGGCAACCAACCAATACTACATGTACTGTTCGCGAACGATGATGGATGTGATCCAGGGCAATTAATTAATTGTCGGACTATACTACTAATGCATTCCAAGTTTGTTCTAGATTAAGGTTGCTGCAACAGCCAGGCAACCCCTCAGATTGTTCTTGGGACAGGATAGATGTTTGGATGGCTACCGGTAGCAAACTTGAAATAAACAAATAAAGCATCCAGCAGCGTGTGAACTATTGAGCGAGTATGAGTGACAGTCCCATCCAAGGCCAAGGTACATGTAGCAACCAAAGAGAAGGTTCGACTAGTTCTTTTTGGCTAGCATGACACTGGCAACACCTGCAATGACTCCCAGAGCAGCCACAGCTACAGTGCCTCCAACGGCTGCTTGTTTGAGTTGTTGTGATTCCTTTTGTTCTTGTGATTCGATACTGGCAAGATGCAGTTCGCTGGCAATTCTGGATCCTGGTTTCGATCGCAGAATGTTTTCGCATCTGGTTCTTGCTTCTTCGTAGTCTCCCAGCAAATACAACGCCGTCGCTGCGGCATAGAGACAATCCACTTGATGGCTATAACCTTCGCTGACTAGTCCATCAAGGATGGTAATGGCATAGCGCAGCTCGGACTTTTCATTCGACTTGCTCAGAGCAAACGCGTACTGGAACGTATTGTCGGGTGATGGATTCTTGGCACAGGCAACCGCAAGTTCTTCCAGCACTTGACGACTTGGAGTAGACAGCCGCAGCTTCTCGTCAAGGTCTCGCTTTGCCTGCGATTGAGTGTGCTTCGTTTCGCCCATCTTGGTCGTCAGGACAGTGCTTGCTTGTTTGGATTGATTGCTTGGATTGATGATTGATTGATAGAGGACGGATGTATCGTGGTCTTCTTCGAAGGCGAAGAGGAACCAGCATCTCCACGACCCATCGAAATGATGACGTCTCATTCGTTACTCAGCATTCGGCTAAATCGAAAATCCGCTCTCAAAGATCTTTCCCAAGCTAGTACATGTACTGTAGCACAACCGCAAAAGATCCGAACTTCCATGGCGATCACCACCGTGTCATAGCTCTAGACTACTTGCGTCTCTCGATCCACAACATAACAGAGCAAGCAACAAAGAGGATGCAAACGATTCTCGTGACAGGTGCCAACACAGGTAAGAAGAGCCACGCTACAGCATACTAGTACTAGATAGTAGTTTCTTTGGTATGATGGCTTTTTCATGTGTATTTTCTGAATTTTAAAATTATTGTAGGCATTGGACTGGCGCTATGCAAGCAACTGTGCAAAGATCACGGCGCCAAGGTGTTTTTGGGATCTCGTAGTGCCGATAAGGGCGCTACGGCAGTCCAGCAAGTGAAAGAGTATGCGGGTGGCGACAGTAAGGGTCAAGTGGAACTGCTTCAGATCGATGTGGGAAGTGACGATTCCGTCACCAAGGCAGCGGCTTCGCTAAAAGAAAAAGGAGTCAAATTGACTGCCATTGTCAACAATGCCGGAACAGGTCTGGGTCACGGCGTCACCAACGAAACCGTCTTGAATGTAAATCTCATGGGCGTCAAGCGCGTCGTCGATGCCTTTACCGAATTGCTCGATCCGCAAGCATCTAGAATTGTCAATGTCGGAAGTGGCTCGGGACCTCTATACGTACGGAGTCAACCCATCGAACGTCAAAAGAAATTGTGCAATCCCGACATTACATGGGAAGAAATCAAAGAGGAATACGATAGAGGTGTCCCAAAAGACGACCCTGCCCACGGACAAGTGGGCACGGACCACTACGGACTCTCCAAAGCATTGCTCACATGTTACACCATGATGCTCGCCAAGACATTGGCGCCCAAAAATATAAGTGTCTACTGCTTGACTCCGGGATACATTGATACCGCCATTACGGCCGGATGGCCCGGTGGAAAACCTCCAGAGGAAGGAACTGTTGCCATTCGTCACTGTCTATTCGAGACTACCAAAGAAGAAAGTGGACAGTTCTTTGGATCCGATGCCAAACGCAGCCCTTTGCACTTTTTGAGAAATCCAGGAGAACCAGTATCGGATGGAACCATCGACTGGGAGGCTGTCGAGAAAGATTTGGCCAAGTAGCTACATGTAGAATCGAATCGAGTGGCAACAATCCACAACAGCAGTATGCATACTAATCAATACATCGGCGCTCCCAAAGGATATAGAGGACGTACCTTGTTGTAGGTACGGTATGGTACCGCTAGATGAAAATAGGCCAGCAAAAGAGATGCTTTTCTAAAGTGCGTTGTAGTCCATTATGTGAAAATTTATGTCTCCAGCTTCCAACAAAACTCCTGACTACAATCATCACTATTGGAACAAACGTTCGATGGGTGGAACAGTAAGGACCAGGGCTGTGATGCCTGCCACAGTAGCAGTGCCACCAGGCACATGCAACAACTTGACACTGTAACACGATGGATCCACAGCTGAGCCCTCTTGGCAAGGCCTTTCACAGTGATACCCAAGTCATCCTCTGCTTCCAATGTGAACATTTCTCGCAAGAACTGATCCAATACATTCGACTTGCGATTCATCACACTAATGAGACGTCGCAGCAACAACACAAGTAGGACCACCGAGGCATGGAATGCATACAGGACCGTCATGCCGTGAATATGAGCCAACTTCAAGGATGGGGTGGACAAGAGGCCAGACCTGGGACAGAGCACCAGCATAAAGCCAATCCAGGAAATACAAGAAACCAGAGCACCGACAGCCAAATGCCCCAAGAACAAAAGTGAATAGATAAACCAGAGTTCATTTGATTCCATGCTGTCCAACCTTTGAGTAAAGGGAACAATGAAATTTCGAGCCCGCAGCAAGTTCTTGGTCCGCTGATCATCTGTTGATTTGGACACTATGATATCCTTGATATGTGTATGGATGTCTTTGTCCGCTTGCTCCTTGATTTCTTGTAGAAAGTTGGGTTCCTCCTGGGCTCTCTGTCGCAGTTGACCAATGACATCCCGCATCCGCACAGGATTAGTTGTTGGCGAACAAAACTCCTCATTGCGACAACCGGGACAGCCTTTTAGAAGAGCTTCCGCATGGCAATCATCATGACCACGAACCCCCTCTCCACGGTGCACATTGAGCCCACATAGCTTGCACTGGAGTCCTTGGGACCAGAGTCCTACCAGTAAGCCTTTGCAAATATCACAATTGGTTGGTTGGCTGTACGTGTGTTCCTCTAGAACATGGGCCACCTCTTCTTCCTCACCGGGGGCGCCAGTGGTGCTGCCGGAATTGCTCACGAATCCGAGAAGGCCATCAATAAGCTGTGGTGTGACTTCCTGTTCTTCCTCCTTCTTGACGGAGCCTGCTTTGCCGGCAACGCTGTCATCGTCATCCTCCAGAGAGTGTTTGTTGCTTGTTGCCTTGACAGCTCCAGGGGTACTACTCATGAACCCTTTTGTGGCTTGCGAAAGGAAGCTTCCAAAACCAACTTCTTTGTCTTCTTGCTCGCTGCTTTTGCTGGCCTTGTCTGGTGATGGAGTCTTGCTGCTGGTGCTGTCAAGGAGGCTGGGGATTTCCAAGGTTGATGAGACTTGATCCTTGCTCGTCGATGGCGACTCTTCATGTTGCTGGTTCTCATTTTGTTTTGGCTTGGGTTCTTTGGTGGAAAACACATTGTCGACAAAGGCTTGGAATGGTGAGGATGGTGATGACTCAATTGATTTGACAACATCTAGGTTGTTCTTGTTCGACTCTTTCGATGGAGGCACCGTAGTGTCATCAGGTTGGCTTTTAGCCGCCCTATGAAAGACTTCCTCTTGGAGTTCTGTTGGGTTGATATCGAAAGCGTCGGCCATGGTTGTATCGTATCGTTTGTTTACTAATAGATGATTTGCTTGGTTGGGTGTTGGTTGGTTCTTCTTTTCCAATTAATCTGCGGTCACCAACCCACGATCGCATTCATGAACCCAAACTAGATAGGTAGCAAAGGTTGAACTTCTAGCTACCGGTACATGTACTACATGTAGATCTGGAGAACAAATCCGGATTGCTGGACCGTAATGGTATGGTACCTGGTACCGTAGTGAACGCTGGGACTGGCTTCCAACAAAATAATGTATGCAGTGCTACTTTGCCGTACTACCAGCTTTCTCTCTGGTGCAGACTGAAGACTTTGTCATTCAAGCAATACAGCCGGTAAAGGATCAAAGGTTGTTGTCGCATTTTTCCAACACATCTGGCTTACCAGCAAGATCGGATCTTCGCAAATCCAAGCAAGATTCTCGTTCGATTCTCCTTTCTTCGAAGGACTAAAACTAAGACTTTTAAAGACTTAAGTGTCAAGGGGGGATTCATCTTCGGAAACAAACTTGCATCCACTTGTCCGTACAGTACGACGAGCCAATGCTGCGATGCTCTCGGTACCGGTACCGGTACAGTACCGGTACCAGTACATTGATCTGGTGCGAGGGGTGTGCTTCAATGGCTGGTAGTGGTGCTCCCACTGAAGATTCCGTTGATGCTTGGAACGGTACCGGTACGTACCGTACCGTACGGTAGGAGAAAAGAAACTACTCTACAATGTATGATGATGAAAATCCTTTCGACAAACTTTTTTCGTCTTCCACGCTGATCGTTTTGGTTCGCTGCGGAGGCGCCCGGTGTTCATTGTCCAGCAGTGAAGTATCAAACAGATCGACTCTTTGGTCAGAGCACGAAACCGCCACAAAACCTCCGTTGTTAACTTTTGCAGGTTAGGGTAGCATGCTTCTCAGAGTGGAGACAACGCAAGATCGTGGTCGCGTGGTTGTGGCAACAGCCGACCTGCAACCAGGTGTCATTGGGCTACAGCTGTTGGCCGAAACAGCCATCATTGTCGTTCCTCCTTATGACAATCGCATTCCTTCCACCGCAATAGATCAGTGTCCTCGTTTCCCAGAAGAGCTCCAATCCAAGATGGATCCCAACTTTTGGGCCTCTTATTGGTGCTACAAGAGTCAACCAGACGAAATCCAGGCAATGATCAGAGACTTTTACACCGAATTGGACTGCTCGACGGCCAAAACGATCCGTCGGCTCGTTACGCCGGTTGCAAAAGTATACGATGTAACTGACATTGACGAGTTTGTTCATATCAGTATGGTCTTTCATTTCAATGCCGTCACGGTCAACCCACCATCCTCCGACGGCCACGGTGCAGGGACCAACTACGGCCGAGGCCTCTTCGAGATTGCATGTCGGATGTCTCATTCCTGCAAGCCAAACTGCAGTTGGATCAGTTCGCAGGACGGAACACAAAAGCTGGTCCGCCTCATCGCCCCCGTGAAACAAGGAGAAGAGCTAACGATTTCCTACACGGATTGTCTCTTGTTGCCAACCCACACTCGTCGCCAGGCGTTGCTCCGTTCCAAGAACTTTTGCTGCAACTCAGGTAAGGTACCGGTACGATGCGAGGGGAATGAGCTACCAAAATAATAGATATGGTAGTAGTATAATCCACGCATACTACATGTAGTCACAGCTCTGTTCGTGCACAAGGAGGACGAAAGCTGGGTGCCCATGATAAAGGTAGCTACCGGTAAGATAGATATTGCTCTTTACTACTCTTTGAAAGATAGATCATAGACTCCTCGTTGCGCGATTAAAAGGTTCCAAAAATTTGGGGACGGGGTCACAAAGTGACTGAGAAATTTACGTTAAACGTGATGTCGCACTCGGCACCACAATCAAAGCAAAGGGAAGGCCAACCATCCACCCCAACCCCAGCCACATAACCATACCATACATAGAAGAGGAGGAAGCCCTGTTGTTTTGAAATGTCTTTTGTGTTGTTTCTACCATGAATGAGTGAGTGAATGAATGAGTGAATGAATGAATGAGGCAGCCTTGCAGTGTAGAACTAAGTGTACTAGCTAGTAGTTGATGAGTTGAGATGGAGGGGTCCGCTTGGAGTGCTGGAGTGTCGGATGCGTGGGGACCATCGCTAAGAACGACGAGTACTGGAACTAGCAGTTTGAGTGGTGATGGTGACGACGATGCCGATGGATTTGATGCGTTTGCCGCGTGGCCCACTGCCAGTTCGGACAGCGAAGAGAAGAAACAAATCCAACGTCGGCATGAAGAGCAGAGAGCAAGTGTCAAGGAGAAGCGTCGTTCCATCATTGACGGTCTTCAGTCCTTTCGAATTCCAGGAGGAGATTCTTCCTTTGCTTCTGAAGACTTCTCCGCTTTTAGTGATTCAGAAGATGACAAACATAAAAACAAAACATTACAAAACTTCATCCAACCAAAACCAAGACAAAAACAAAAACAAACTCAAGAAGAGTCTGTGGAGACCCTCCCTTTCCAAAATGGAAGAAACACAAAAAACAAAGTCAAAGTAATTCAAGTCAAGGCTCAGCAGAAGACTCATCAACTGCTCCAACAAGAAGATGTCAAACCTACTAGTACATCAACAATGACATCAGGCCCTCCTCTGCACCGCTCCAAAACGTATCATGCGCCTCAGCAAACAACAACTACTAGTATGTCATCATCCATCAAAAGATCTTCCACCTCCAACCGCAGAGCCAGTTTGGGAAAAATGGTAAGATTCCAAATCAGTGAAACCAAAATTGTGACTGCAGGACAAGAATCAGTTGCATCGGAAGCTGATGAGCAACACAACAACAACAGCACTAAAACTGAACAACAAATTCAAGCTCAAACTCAGCCATCACCAACACAAGAAGAATTGTTCCAACAATTCCTCTTTCTACCCAGTGATGTCAAGTCAAAGACAAAGACAACAAACAAAACCCACAAAAAGGATCCACTCGCAAGTTCAGACCACAAAGTCAGTACCACCAAACAAAAAAGCACCAGAACAAAAAAGCACAAATTGCTGCGCAAAAATTCAAGTCTCAGTGACATTCGCTTTGATCATGATGACCATGATGATGGACAAGAAGTAGAAGAAAAAGTTCAAGTGACAAATACTAAACACAAACACGACAATCATCATCACAAGAGCAGCATGTCACACGACAAGGGGGTTGCTACCGACGATACTAATGCCCCCGTCATGGACTTGTTTACGGGAATTGCACTCCATATGGATCATCCTCGCAGTCACGCTGCGATAGACACGGCCACCAACAACAACAGCAAGAAGGAACATCGGTACAGCGCCGTCTCCATTGACACTCACGACCGGGACTTGTTACCCGATGCCTCCTCCTCGTCCTCCGACAAACACTTCCAACGGCAAAACTCCAAAGAAAAAAAGGATACCAGTAGCCATGACAACAAGAAAGCATTCCAACAACAGAATTCCAAAGAAAAAAGTAGTGGCAAAAAATCCAAGGACAAGAACGAGGGTGACAACAAAAACAAAAACGACAACGATAATCGGAGACGACTGCTGCGAAGGAATTCAAGCTTGTCGGATATGGAAGACGTGGCTAAGCGAAAGGGAAAGCGGCAACAACAACAACAAGCAACACGCGAACAGAGACGGATGCATCAGAGCCTGCGGGATACCAGTACTATGACAGGCAATGATGACGACTACCTCTTTTTTGACAACAACAACAACAACAACAACAACAACACTAATACTAAAACTGCGCATGATGAGAGTGATGATCGACACGAACGGGGGACCAAAACGACAAAACAGGGGACCAAAACGGGGGATGGGGAAACAATGAGTCTTTCATTACGAAATAATGTCGACGCGGATACAAAGAATAGCAGTGTAGAGGAGGGCAAGTCGGAGAAACGAAGAAGAGACAAGAACAAGTCCAGGCGTGATGATGAACACAAAAACAACAATGCAACTCCCAGTGACACGGAACCTTCCAGTAGTACTGGAAAGAGCAAACAGAGTGGTGACAATAATGCACAGAAGGCTTCTGATCAAAACAACGCCAGGAAGGCACCCGATCGACGAGGGGTCCTGAAGCGAAACTCCAGCTTGTCGGATTTGGAAGAACTGGCGACATCGCGCCGAAGTAAAAAGTCACAAGACGGGAATAGAAAGTCAAAGGCACATAGTCGGCTCAAGATGCACATGTCATTGGGCAACTTCTCTCGGAGCAATAGTAACGATGATGACGAGGACGAGACCGCTCAACAACACATTGGGGGTAGCCTAAGGATTTCATCGACGCGGATGAGCCAGTCAACGCACGAGGTTGGAGAATCACGCAAGGGAAGTGCCTTGGAGCGCAGCGCCAAGTCGGAACATGCTCCGTCCAAAAAGACATCGAGTAGTAAGCAGCGTTCGAGTCGGGACAAGCAGGGCCGAAAGGACAGCACCCACTCTGACCGATTCGAAATGCACCAGAATTTGCATCAGTTGAAATCCGAGCATCGTGCGATTGAAAAGAAGGCTTCAGCTGAAAAGAGCAGCTCCAGGCGTCGGGGAAGTCTCGGTGGCAGGAGCGAACATGGAAACGTCAGTAGGACAACGACAAACGAGTCGTCTGCTCAAAGTGGGCTGGATGTGGCTGGTGATCGCTCCTCTTCGAAAAGTAAGAGTGCAAGGCTGCAGAGCAAAACAAACCGATCACTGTCTGGATCCCAGCGGGTTGACGAGTCCCAAGGCCCAGAGAAAGTCTCTCGGAGGAATAGCTTAACACCAGACCGAAGTCAGACGGACAGGAAAAGCTCGACAAAAGTGGACAAATCCACAGAGAAGATGAAGCAAGAGAGCATCAGCAGATCAAGTTCAAGACGGTCGCGAGAAGCGTCGTCCCGGCCACACGGCAGTTCGAATAATGATTTGGGTCGTTCTGCTGCTAGTAACCAGCGGCAAAAACGAAAGACCAGCATGTCCAATACCGACACAACCGCGGCAACGAGCACTACCGGTGCCGACAAACGGGAACCGGAAGCTCTGCTTTCAAAGAGCGATCGCCCGCTGCTGCGACGCAACAATTCCAGCTTGAATGAATTAGAACACATGGTCCAACGCGCCGAAGATACGAGCGAGACGACGGGTTTGAAACTGAAGACAAGAATGTACATGAGCATGAGCCAGCTTGACTCAGAACCGAACGTTGGAGGCAGCGAAAAAAACCGAAATAGAGGCGGAAGCAAGAGCCGGAAGAGTGAAAAGAAGAGTAGGAAGTCTGTTTCGAAACGCGCGGAGGGAGAACTAGAGTGTGGACCCGCAAATGCTTCGTCGCTAGCGTTGACCAATGGAAGTGTTTCCAAATCGGGTGGATTGGACAATTCAAAAACATCGCGTCGAAGTCGAAGCCGATCGAAAAGCCAGGGTACAAGTAGACGCCGGTCTTCAGCTGAAGCCAAGTCAAAATCTGACCGTGGTCGTTCAAGCAGTCGGCATCGCAAATCAGATAGCATGGAGGACAGCAATGACAGGAATGGTGTAAAATCAAGACGAGGCAGCATGTCCAAAACCTCAGAAAGATCAGAAGGGACGAAAAAGACCTCCTCCGGGACTCGGAACAGTAAAAAACACAGCTCATTTCGAATCAACACGGAGAGCCCCCCTGACGGTGATCTTGACGAGTTGGAACCCTCGATGAAAAGCTTTGATATGCTGGCGCCCTCACAATCTCAGGACCGCGAGGATCGCATGTACAAGAGCATGGGGTTCCTCGATGGGGGCAAATTGGAAAGGAAGGGTTCTGGGCGCTCGAAACCTCGAGATCCGCGATTGAATGACGACAAGAAAGTTTCGGAAGGGACGCAGTCGGGGGAGAGACCACTGTTGCTGAGAACTGATTCAGACATCAGCAGCTTGGGCTTCTCTCAGGCGAGAAAGAGGAAATCGAACACGAAGAGCTTAGACAGTATGGAAGCGAAAGCATCATCACACCTTTCCTTAGAGGACGAAGATGCACCAATCCCTACAGCAATCATTATAGTCGGGGACGAACCGAGCACGAAGGACCGAAAGGACCAACGAAAGCCGGAGACTAAGAAAAGATGGACACTCGAGGCATCTGCCGACAGCAATCACAGCCCAATGATGACTATGCATTCCAGTTTTGGCAGCCTCGAGGACCTTCCCACTCGAGAAAAACACCATCTTGAGGATCGCTTGAACAAGAGTCTCGGTGCTCTGAACTTCCCGTCCCATGCCATCTCTCCGCAGTACAACAAAATAAAGGAATCGTTTAAAGCAACGGATATCCCTGCGAAAGCAAGATCGAGAAAGTTTGCCGGTGCTCCACTGACTGATGAAAAAACAAGCAACAAGCCTTCTCAGGGTGGTACTAGTACTCCGAAATGGATGAAACGAGCAAGCACACATTCCCTCCTGACTGATTTTTCCCAAATCCCATCACGTGAACAGCTGATGCGTCAAAGCTCGGGTGCAATGGGCACAAGGTCGATTCAAGACAACAGTCGCAAGCTGTTGCTCGAGCTCACGGAACAGAAGATGAAACAAGAACCGAAAGAAAAGTTTTGGTCTGTCCTGTCAGAAGCATTCCAGCCAGCGGATATCGATTCTGCTTCATATTCGGGGGTTTAAAGGGATGCTCCTAGCTACCGGTACCTAGCTTTTGACACACGGCAACCAAGTTTCTTTTTTTCTTCTTCCATTGCCAGTTGCACAGGAATCCACCCGGACACATTTTCTCGCCCTGCCCAAGCAACCTAGTTTCAATCAACTTGCTGTGGATCAGATTGCAAACGGTGCAGCTGGACCCTTTGAAAGGTGGAGCCGTAGCTGTGCGACTAGCTACGAATAAACTAGCTGATCGAATGGTTTTGGTCAGTGACGACCCGCCACCTAGGTTGCTGCCGGTACGTACTGTGAAGAGTCGCACCTCTCGTCCAAGGCCTAACAGCAAAACTGACCTCGTACTAGTACGGGTTGCAATGGGGGGTTGTGAAGTTTCATGTACGGCACATGTCCGAGGCCTAGCAGAACCCACAACAAATCGCGGATTGCTTGCGAGACTACTAGTATGTGTAATAGTTGGCTACTGCGAGTGTCATTTATCATTTTATGCCTACCACCTCATGCAAACCAGCTCATCTGTCAGACTCCTCATCACCGTCAGCACAGCCAATTGTCAAGAGAGCATTGAGTTGTCCTGTGCTCTCCGCGACCACCAACGGTACTTTCGATATCAATAGCTCGATGAATGCTCATTTCTGAGGGCGAATTTCTAAAGTTGAGGTAGAGGAAAGTAGCTGAAAGTACAGTCGTAAGACATGAAGATTTCGGAATGCCGATCAGGGCAGTTCCAAAGAGAAGATCTTGAGATCTTCAGCAATCTTGGAGACCACAAAGAGCCTAATTCTCTAATTCTGATATCGGAAATATCCCTGACTGTCTGACAAATGACAAACCATCGACTGACAGGAGCACGTCAGATTAGATAAGTAAAATCTCATCTGACTCAGCATTGAGGAAATTACAAGAACCCCACAAGTTGTCTTGAGGAGTCTTGCCGAGACCAGCTCAGAATTCCATGTTAAATAATCCTGCTCCCATCAGCTCTCCCATCGTCAACGAGTTCCTTTCGTTCTGCGTTGGCCTTCGTTCTAATGAGATCAGGAAAGTAGTTGATTAAAAGGAGGGCCAGTCACAGCTAACAGTTCCAAGGGAAGTTTGGAAGTTTACCTTTGCTTTCGACACTGTCCAGAGTCCAGAGAGCTAAGGTCTTCTAATAGAAGGTGAGCTGAGCAGCTAATGGTACCTGGTAGGCACTGCAGCTAAGCTTGCTACTATCTTGCCAGTAAAGGCTACCATACTCACTACTCGAGCACTACATACGTTCATTGCCAGCTCATTGTTGCCGGTAGCTGTACCGCTGAACCAGCTCTCCAAACTCAAAATACATGTACTACATGTAGTAAGCTAGTTTTTTAGTTTTGGTGTCAGCTTCGCCGATCCTCGGCAGATTCATTCGATTGCAGACCAACTTTCAAAGTGTGCGAAACTTATTAGCACTTGTTCTCACAATCCTCAAATAAAAAAAGCAGACACCCGAAACAACACTCTATCACTGGTACTATCCACAAACTCCACAATGACTCACCCATCCAAGACGACTCCCTCCTCTTCACGCACTACTCTCAATGGCACCGGAATTTCCTTCCAAGGTCAGCGGCAAAGTCTGGGCATGAACTTGCCGCAAACGTCTACTTTTGAAATCCGCAACATTCCGCAAGGCATGTCTCTTCGCGAGAGAACGAGCAGGATTCTGGAAGAAGCCCTTCGCCTCATAGAGGATGAAGACTTCAGTGAATTTGAAGACTCAGATTCCATGAAACAATCATAATGAGCTATACTTGCTGTTCTACGGGAAGAGCGAGCCTGGTTGTTTGAGGATTTTTCCGAATCAAACTGATACCTCTTATCAGCTGAGCTTGCCTTCGACTTTCACCTTCTCCTCCAATTCATTTATCAAAGAATGACATTTCCAGCTTCCTTGTGCACCCTCAGGCTGTGCCACGCATATGACATACCCTTCTAATTTACATTTCCTTGCTTTCTTATCCTTGACCTCAATTGCATATCTGTTATACATAATAATTGGACATTTCACAGAATCCCTCACTAGCTCGTATTATATAGTGCCCCCTATTGAATGCTCGGTTGATCGGTTGCTTGGGCAGTTTAGTCATCTGCAAGGCTCATTACTTGGACGCAGTACAGTTACTAGTACGGCCTGTGGGACTAGTCTGCAGGCGGCACCCTGCTTCTTTGCGTGCGGGTGCGGTCGGTCCGGCCCGTACCGGTGCCAGTACTCCACTGGCGAGCTGGTGCTGCAGAGACTGATACCAGATACCTACCGGTACCCTGCTGGCCTGGTGGTCCTACTGAACAAGAGAAAGAAGCAGGGAACGAAAAACAAACCAAAGAAGAGCAGAAAACCTTTATTTGGCGCAGAAGCAAGAATAAGAAAAACCAGCAAGAGACCTACAAAAAGATGCGATAGACATCCGCAACGACAAGGATAGGATCAGATCGAAATCCCCACAACTCCGACAGCCTAGGAATCACCACCCGAGCTCTTAATAAGGTCACGGTCGAATGAAAATGTGTGATGCAATGCTTCGGGTCATAGGACAATGCACCTGCGACAAATTCTGAACAGCAAACGTTTTGAGCCCGGAAAGATTCTTTGGGCATAGTCGAGTCGTAAGCCATTATCTGTGCATGGAGCAACTAGTTTGAGCTAATTCGGGACAAACGCCACCACACGACAATCCGAATTCACCACTACTTTTCCACTGTCCAGCACAGACACGGCGGGGTCAACATGCATGTGGCCGTGAACAAACAGATAAGCGGAACTTTGCTCAAATGCCTCCAGCATCTTGCGGGCATCATCACCTTTGACCAAATCTTCCTGGCCTGGCAGACGAGGGTTTGAATGTGTCACCAGCACGTCTAAGTCCACTGTTTCGCAAGCCAATCCGAGAGTGCGGAAATACGAGGGTCGGTCACTTTTTTGCATGCCTTGGTTGTGCGACGAAGGAATACCATGCACCCCAGCAAGCACGAGGTTACCGTGTGTGCTGCCTGATGGACTGCTTGTATGGTTGTTGTGCCGCACCTTCATGGCATCCACCAGTGCTGCCTGATCTGGATTTTGGTGTCTCCATTGCTTGTCCTGCGCTGACTTCTTGGATGGCTTTGCTTTCTTTGGGAACTTCATCTTGGCATAAAGAGCCGCCCTTTCTTGTTTGGTCATACCAGGCGTTATCTGAACATTTGGTGTCTTTGCGGCTGATGCTTGGGGTGAAGCCTCAAAGTTGGTCAATGGGCTGGCATTTACGATTGCTTCCCCGGTGATGTTCGCGTTGTGATCAATCGCACATTGCTCTGATGTTGGCTCGTTGGCCACACCACTGACCAAAGATATGCGGATGACATTTCCGTGGGGCAGGAGACAAGGAGCTCCTGATGATGCCGTGTTTGCCATTATCAAGTGCTCTTGGTCCATGAGATCATGATTGCCATAAATTTGAAAGAGGTCTCCCTTCGGAAAGGTCTCGCGGAGCCAATGCAGCCTGGGCACGGCATCTGAGGCTGTGCCACGCAGACTGTTGTCCGAGCTAGCCATGTCCCCCGCAACGAAAACAATAGCTCGCGACAGGATTTCTTGTCCACCCAGATGATCCGACAGGATGACTTTGGCTTGTTCCCAGAAATGCTCTTGGGTTGCAGTCTCATACTGCCAGTCACTGATGCAAATGATGGGTCGTCTAGTCGCCTTCAAAATGGGCAGACGGGGCTCAAAGCCTCGTGCGATGTGGACAGAGGGGGGATGCCTGATGCGATGTTGGCCTTCTTCCTGTTTCCGCAGGTCGTACAGGTTGTAAGAGTGAACTTTTTCGTTTTTAGGCGGTTGTTCTGTCATTGTTCTAATGTCGTGGGGCGCGGGCTGCTACTCCTGAGCTTCTGAGCAGCTTCTAGTGATTAACCTCGCTCCTTTTTGTGTGTTGTTATCACGAGGTCTGGTGGGCACAAGACGTGTCTTCTGGCTGGATCACCGGAGCCACGTTTGGCTGCAAGTCCTGGACTGTTGCTTCGGTTATGAAAAGAAGCGGGCCAATCTATGAGTCGAGTGGGAGTCCATGTGGAAAGAGATTGTCTGTACTAGCTACTAGCTAGCTAGCTAGTCTAGTAGTGTTGCTTGCTTACATAGATATATACTGAGTTGCTATTGTTATTGTTATTATTATTTATGTATTATTTGACATGCTACATTACATGTATTATCCTTCCTTGTTGGTGAGTACAAACAACCCCATCATCCCCACGAGTACGTATTTGAGTACGGGATAGTCGTTCAGGGCAATGGTGACCATTCCGACATACCGCAGCGTTCCCACGGCTTTTCCAAGGATATCTTCTCGTTTCAACCATAATTGTCCGGGTGCGTAAAGTCCCCTATCATCGACTCTATTATTGTCTCCTTTGGTGAGTAATTCGACTTCTCCCGAGTCGGCATCGGTGTGTACCTTGAGGATGCGATGCACAATGGGGATATCTCGATCTTTGATTTTGAAAACGACCACGTCTCCCACAAATACTTGGTGTTTTGCATTATTCAAAAAGAGGATATCTCCACGTTGAAATGCGGGTTCCATGGATCCACTGAGTACAACGACCACAGGTGATTCACTCTTGGTGACGAACATGAGCCCCTTCCAGATCATCAAAGCACTAAAGACAATCATGGCCAAGTTGAGCACTTGAAACGTCAATTGTCGCTTGTTAGCCCATAACTTCTTTAGTTCAAACACTTGCTTGTCGATTATGTCCTTGATCATCTTTCTTACTACTACTACCTAATATATTTGTGTGTTGCCGTTGCTTGTCGCTGTTGGGTTGTGGTGGAAGCCATGGCCGCGATAATTGAGTGGCTGTTCGAAACAAGCAACGGTCAGTCACGGATGAATGAGGTTCCACGTGTTCAATCATAGAAAAGCAATCTAACCAACGAATCGATCGAATCGAATCGAATCGAATCTTTTGGTCATTCTTTTTTTTGTGTCGATGTTGACAAGGTTGCTTGTGTTACTTCCATTGCAAGTGTTGTTGTTTCTTTCCATTCCTACAAGTTGCTGTGCTCTGTCCTTCCCTACGATCAGTACCACTACCTTTAGCTCAGTAGCTTTTCTCATCATGGCCGACTCCAGTGATGCTCCTCCTCCTGATCCCAAGGAGGATCTAGACAAGGAAGATCTAGACAAGGAAGATGAGGTAAAGCAAGATCAGGATGAATCGAAGCAAGACAAGAAAGGAGGAGAAGAAGAAGAAGTGAGCTGCTGTCCTCCTGGATCTCATGGAGAAGCAACGGTCCGTTCGGATCGTCCGTTGCAAGGCAGCATGACGGAGATTCCTCCTCCTTCCAGAGAACTCGTGGGCATGTTGCCGTTGCCTTGCTACTGTACGGGTGCTCCACTGGACAAGTCCACGAAACGAGTAGTAGTGGTCTTTACGGACGTCTACGGGATTGATGCGGGACATCACAAAGTGTTTGCCGATTGTCTCGCTGAACGACTCGACTGTAGTGTCATTGTACCGGACTTGTTCCGTGGAGTCCCCATTCTGCAACCGTGGATCGACAACCACAACATCGCCGCCGATTTGATGGGATCTCTCATGGGAGCTCCAGGAATGATTTTCCGCGTTCGACAGTATCCACCCGCAAAGGTAGAACAAGAGATCTTTCAAATGATTCTGCCCTTTATTCACGCTCAAACCACACATACACACGCCACAGACATTTCCATCAGTTGTGTGGGATTCTGTTTTGGCGGATGGGTCGTTGGACGGGTCTTGGGACATCAGCCACAAGCGGGAGATTCCAAACTCTCCTTTCAATGTGGAGTTGGCATTCATCCGTCCTTTCAACCAAATCTATTGCATGCCGAACAAATGACAACCATGGCAGAACGCATTCACAAACCCATTCTGTTTCTACCCGCTTGGAATGATGGAGATCTCAAACCAAACACAAAAATCGTAAACATTATTCAACAAAACTTGACAAAAAAAAGACAAATCCAGCCACAAGAAGCAGTCTCCGTTGAGTTTCCAAACATGATTCATGGATGGGTCTCACGGGGTGATCCCACCAATCCAGCCATTGCCGCTGAACAGGAAAAGGCACTCAAACTCACCGTCGATTTCATTCAAAAGCATTCAACAACAACAAGCAACTAACGATCGAACTAACTAACTACCAGTAAAACTAATTAGACTAACTAGTGCATCATAACCAAAACACATTCTAGAGTAGAGGTATTGGCTTGGCTCTTCAAACTTCGCAGTCTTCGCCCATAGGCACTGTACGCTGCATGGTGATAGCGACGTGATGCTGTGGTGGAACACCGTGACCAGTTTGAGCTAGTGCGTACATGTGGTAGTCACGCATAGTACCGCATCATTGTGTGTTGCTGGATTGGCCCGTGGATCATCTCCCTCATGATCCATGCCACTACATCGTCTTGCTTTTCGCCGGCGAGTGCTGAAGGAAGGATTCGAAGTCAAACTAGCTCGCAGGGACGCCAACCGGTCAACCTCTTCTTCAAACAAATCTTCTTCCTCCTCCTCGTCTTCCAAATCTTCTTCTTCCTCCTCCTCCAGATCTTCTTCTTGAGTTTCCGATTCATCCTCTTCGGACGCTTCTGGGACGGGTTCAGCCAGGGAAGACCGTGCATTACCCACTCTGTTGCTACCGGTACCGACCATGGAACCGTGACAGTCCCGGAATCGTCGTTGTTGAGATGAAGAAGATTGCGATTGGTAGGATCCATCCAGTGACACTTCACTTTCGTCCATTCCCTCTACGAGTTCCTGAAGTGCTTGCTTGGAGATTATGGATTGTCGGAAACGTGATGATCGTCGAATGGACAATCGTTTGACGGTGCGAGAGGACATCATGTTTTTAAAGTCTTCAAACTCAATGACTCCACTTTGGGATACTTGTCCGATAATCTTTTTGGTCACGTAGGCATCCGCGGCACTGCCGTGACTGTCATCAATGTGCAATGCATCTTTTAGATTTTGCGCCGTGATGACTCCCGTGCCTTCTTTATCAAAGTACGCAAATGCCGCACGGAGTTTGTCGTCGTCAATGAGGTTCTTTTCCATCATGGTGGCAACGGTAAATTCGGAATACGAGATACTGCCGGAGCCTGAAAAGTTGACTTGTCGTATGAGTTCCTGAATTTGCTCGTCCGAAATTGTGCAGCTCTTTATTTGGGGTTTGGATGATGATGATGATGATGATGTTGTGTCAGCGTCACATTCCCCTTCTTCACCGTCCTCGTCGTCGTTTGGAAAGAAATCTTGATAGGCCCTCCGTAAGTCTTCCAACGTCAACGTGCCCTTTCCGGAGGTATCGAGACTGCGAAATATTTCGTCGATTTCTTCCTTTTCATGATTGCTGAGGAACTGTGAGGCAATGATGGCGCAGGTAGCTTGTTTGAGTTTGGAGTCGGCGGAATGAAAGGATTGTAGGTCCGTCAGAGATGCCCGTGTGGATGCACGCCGTTGTTGTTCATTTCTGGTATCGTTTCGGACCGGCGCCAACCAGGGATGTTGGAGCATGGTTTCCGCGGTGGGTCTTGCATCGGCATCGTACGTGAGTAGCATTCGTACAAAATCCTTGGCATCTTCCGAGACGTCGTCCCATGTTTCTTCTGAAAAGTCAAAGTATCCCTGTACAATGGCCCGATGTACTTGTTCATCCGTGTCTCCATCAAAGGGAGCATATCCTCCCAGCATGACAAAGGCAATGACGCCAATGGCCCAAATATCTGACTTTGTGGTTGTTGGCATCCCCTGAATACATTCTGGCGCTAGATAGTACTTGCTGCCTTCAAACGTACTGTTGTGATCGTCGACTATATCGGTGAATTTGGGTTGCAAGTAGTGTGGTGGAGATACCGGAGGAGCGAGTTGTTGCGCCAATCCAAAGTCAATGATTTTGAGTGAATGAAAGTCCTTGGTGGCTTCGAGCAAAATGTTCTCCGGTTTGAGATCTTTATGGACGAGTCCCTGTTGATGGCAGTAATTGATACAGGAGAGAAGTACGTTCATGAGTATTTGTGTGTCTTCTTCTGTGAAATTTCCACACAATTCCAGCTCATCGTAGAGTTCTCCACCGGTGATGATATCGGTGACAATGTAGAATGACAGTTCGTCTTCGAATAGTTCGTACATGTGCAGCAAGTTTGGATGATCGCATTCTTTGAGAATGTGGAATTCCTTGGCTTGATTGTCGCGTTCTTCGAGTGGCAGCGTGGGATCTTTGAATACGACCTTGACAGCTCGTTCGAGTCCACTTTCCATGTGGCAGCAACGGTATACTTCGCCATATCCCCCTTCCCCCAGGAGTTCTCCTAGTTGGTAGACTCCTTCAAAGGGAGTTTGTTTGTTCTGCTGTTTGCAAAAGTTTTTGGCGCTGAATTTGACACTGAGGTTTCCCCATTTGGAACTACTAGTACCGGTAATATTGCTGGCACCACTCATGCTGTTAGCAGCACTGCACATACTGGCACTGGCACTGGCACAAGTACTGGCACCTCCAAAGGAACTGGTACTCTCATTGTGACTCAGCGAATAGCTCGTATGAAAGTCGCTGCTGACGGTGGAACATCCTCCTCCACTGCTCGTCGTCAAATCCAAACTGAAATCCAAGCCAGTCGATCGAGAGGAAAAACGATTCACTCCTCCTCGATTGTTAGTATTGAACAAGTGAGATGCTGTGTGGATGTCAAGCGAACCAACGCGTTGGCCTCCACGACCACCACCACCACCACCACCACCAGCAGCAGCAGCAGCAGCAGACGACATGCGAGGAGACGACGAAGGAGAGTTCACAGTGCCTGAAGAGGCGCCATGAGAAGGAGAGAGCGATGTACTTGTAGTAGAAGGACCATGTCCCACAACAGGAACATTCACGGGAGATGAGATGCCACTGTTGCGATTCTGATTCGGTGAGCTCTGCATGGTGCTCATCAACTTGTAGAATTATGTCAAGCTGATGCTTTCTGCTCTGATGATGTGATGTGATGCTT
Source organism: Seminavis robusta (assembly GCA_903772945.1). Lineage (NCBI taxonomy): Eukaryota > Bacillariophyta > Bacillariophyceae > Naviculales > Naviculaceae > Seminavis > Seminavis robusta. The sequence continues at coordinate 50,549 of CAICTM010000096.1, read as the reverse complement.
GACAGCGCTTGTGTCGACTTGTGCGCCGTGCTTGTGCAATGGGGCTTGTGCTGACTTGTATGATTCGATGGTTGGTCGTTTCTGTTGTTGTTTTGGTTGGAAAGATACTAGTAGATGGAAAGTGCTTGGGATTTCTTCTCTGTCATTCCGAAGGTTCACTTGTTCACTTCTCCTTCAGCCAAACTGGGTTTAACACAGACATTTAACAATGGACAGTCACCGGCTAAGGGACCTCTAAAGGTGATGTTCTTTACATTGGCATTCGCCACTTTAAGTCTCTCACGTCACCCTTCTGTCCACTCTATCAATCAGCCACTCAAGGCTTTATGCGATTGTCTTGGAAGAACGAAAATCTTACGATCTAAACACCACCAAAAGATTCATTCCGTTCACTCGTGATTTTCGTAACGGTACAACTTACCACTATCCACTATCCACTGTCACTGTTCCACTGCAAAAGTCCCAACATTTCGCAACACTGCACAGAGCCCGGCCACAGGTACCAGTACCAGTGTGCGAGTACCATCATGGAAGCCCCCATCTCCAAGCGAACTCGTGCTTTCGCCAGCGGTTCAGTTCGACCCGTGCATGTAGACTAGACTACGTGTAGCTGGCTATTCCAAGCAGCACCCGACTATTGCGGCGACTACTAGGTATCTATCTAAGTCATCTCGCACCGGTACCGTTATGCATCGCAGTAGCAATGGTTCGCTACCGGGCGCATAGCATCCACCAACTACAGTTAAGTTATGCATAGGTTAAAGCCAGGATTCTTGCTCTGTACTACTGGCTGGCTGAAAGATCGGATAACGCACCCATCCAGCCAAATGCCAAGCATAACTCTTGCTTGCCAACAACTGGAGCTACTAGTACCAGTCCAAGCCATGAAAAATCGGAGGTGTCGACACATACCTACCGGTACTACCGGTATATATGATACTAGCTACACGTAGCTATTATAGTGAACATGGCTACGGCTGTGCTGGCAGGACGGAAGTCATAAAATTAATGTGATATAGTGGGAGGCTACACGTTCAGTGGCGGGGTGTAAAAGCTGTTTTGGTTATCCATGTACAGTACGTGCAGAAGAATCGAATCTTCAATCGTGGTGGCACCTCGTGGAACAGAGAAAGAATCGGCGAATCCAATTTTGCGCCAGGCATCTCTTCCAACGTTCTAGGGATGCTCGAACGGCCACAACATCACATCTCGAAGCCGTTGCCTCTTTCGAATGGAACCTGCCTTCTAAAGCTATGGCTACGGCAGCTGATGCAGCCCTCGGCTTTACATGCCTCAATACTTGTTCTAGCTACCTAATAGCACGTTTCTTAGTGGCTCACCATCCGACCACGCATCCTAGCTTCGACTGTCACTCATCGTTTCGGCAATGGAGTATCTTCTGCTATTTCAAATCCTTCTGGTTGTCTTGTGTTCGAGTATCGTCGCAGTTGCTGCCAACGAAGCAGAGTTTCAGTACGATGACACTGTTCTGCTGCAGTTCGAAAGCAGTGATCCGAATGACGATGTCTTCTATAACAAGGTCAAAACGGGCGAATATCAGAAGATCGGCATGATCTTGGGAGGAATGGTGGATGCATATGTAAACGCAAGTGGGACTATGGAAGAAGCTAAAGAATCCTTTCCTCCGGGAGCTTCTATCGTCATCACTGAGCGGGATACTGGAGACCTCCTCGTACAAATCATGTTGCGAGTAGCAGTGTCAACCAGTCTGGCCGCATTGGGCTTTCGAGAAAACCACTGTGTCCCATATCTATGTGAAGGCTTTGTTCCGTTAGAAAACCTGCTAGAAATATCCGGCTTAGAAGACGTCATCTTTATCAACCCGATTACAAGGCCAAAGACAAACACAGGTAGCGTGACATCCGAGGGTGATAGTGCCATGTATTCCGATGCGGCAAGAAGGTAAAGGGACACGTCCATTCAAACTGTACGAAACTACAATCCCCGATCTTACCACTCACCAATGCGCGACTGCTTCCTTGTTTTCTCTTTGTAAGCCGCTACAACGTGAATGGAGCAGGAAGGCTCATTGGCGTTCTGTCGGATAGCTTCAGCTGTGATATCAATGCTGGCACAGATTACGCCACAGATATTGAGACCGGAGATTTGCCAGATGATGTCATTGTGCTTGAAGACTACTTTGGCGAGGACTGCATCGATGAGGGACGGGCAATGATGCAGTTGATGTACGATGTCGCGCCTGGTGCACGGTTCGCCTTCCATACGGCCTTCAATGGAGTCTTGGACTTTGCCCAGGGGATCAGGGACTTGGCGAATATTGGATGTGACATTATTGTAGATGACAGTGAGTGATCGTCGCTTTTCTTTACCCTACCGGTATGATTGAACGTTGGACGGACTGACCGTGGCTGCCCGGTTATTCAGTTACATATTTTTTCCAACCATACTTTCAAGATAATGCCATCGGTCGTGCCGTCGACGACGTCGTCAGTGATGGTGTCGCTTACTTCTCAGCTGCTGGAAATTTTGGACGTAACTCCTGGCATACCGACGCAGGCTTTGTCGACTCGGGCTTTTCTTGGCGTGGAAAGCCCTTGCACGACTTCAATCCGTCTGAGACAGAGGTTGACACGGTGCAAGACATGTTCTTCGAAGAGGGGCTAACATACCGGTTTGAGTTTCAATGGGATGAGCCCTTTCGGTCGGTTTCTACTGGCGATCCACCAGCTGGGAGCAGAAGTGACTTGGACGTGTTGCTTGTCAACTCAGACAATACTGTCATCATCGAGTCGTTCAACTTCAACCGCGATGGAGACGCACAAGAAACCATAGTTTGGGAAGCTGAGTATACTGGAAGGCATGGCTTGTCTGTGATCCTCAACTCTGGTCCACCTCCTACATACATGAAGTGGATAAGCATCAACGACGCACCTAGGTCTGTCCAGTATTCAATCTTATCTTCGACAATCTATGGCCATCAAAATGCGGCTGGTACAGCCTCTACGGGTGCTGCGTTCTTCAACAACACGCCTCGGTTCGGTGTATCACCTGCTCGCCAACAGCCCTATACGTCGGCGGGTGGTACCCCTGTATTCTTCCGCGACAACGGTGACCGATTGGATGAGCCCGAGGTTCGCATGAAGCCCAATTTCGTGGGACCAGATGGAGGCTTGACAACCTTTTTCTTTCCCAGAGACGACCCTGTTTTTAACAATCGCTTCTTTGGGACATCTGGGTCAGTGTCGCACGTAGCACCTGTGGCGGCGCTGATGCTAGAACTTGACCCATCATTGACGCCAGCTCGCATTTACCAGTTTCTACAGGATGCCGCGCTGGACATGGACGACACTGCCACACCTGAACCCGACCCTGATTTTGATTTCGGAACTGGGCATGGTTTCGTCGACGCCATTACAACCATGGATCTTGTTTTCTTTCAAAGAGCCCCCACTTCAAGCCCCCCTACTACCACAACCTCAGTCCCAACAGCATTTCCTACCGAGGAGCCGGAATCTCCCGACGAGTCTCCTGCGCCTACTCCATCGCCATGTTTCTCGAAAGAGTCAACCGTCTATGTTTGGGGAAAAGGTGTAACGGAAATGAGGCACGTGAAAGTGGGCGACAGGGTCCTCACTGCGGACAGTGGTTTTGAACAGGTGTACGCCTTTGGTCATCGCGATGAATCGCGGGTGGCAAAGTTCCTTAAAATTCACACTACGGACCTCAATGCCAACTTGAAGCGACAACACTACCCAGCTCTTGAAATCACGGAAGAGCATTTGCTACGTGTCAACAATACATTTCAGCCCGCCAAGGGTCTGGTCGTAGGTGATGTTCTCGAGGGAGAGGACGGCTTTGAAAGGGTTGTGACGAGGATTCGAATCATTCGCAAGATGGGGCTCTATGCACCATTGACCCCGTCGGGAACGCTGCTAGTGAATGGGATCAAGGTGTCTTGTTATGTATCCCTACAACAAAACCTTCCAGCCACGGTGGTCTTCAAATGGTCCTGGTTGAACAGTTTGATCTCTCAGCACCACCTGGTCCACATGTTCTTGACCCCAATTCGTATGGCGTGCACGAGCAGAGTTTTCTCTGAAGAACTTTGTGATACATACAGCATTGACAAGGCTGACGGATATCCGCCGTTTGTCCGTTTGGGACTTGACCTGGTTCAATTTTGTGAAGCCCAAACTCAGATTGTGCAACTTCTCTTGTTCATGACATACCTGATAGTGTTTGGTTGCTTGTACTTGGTGGAGTCCTTGATCGGAATGGTCCACATTCCCTCACTGGTTGTGGCATGCGTTCTTTCTTTATCCTTTGTGCTTTCTCGAAAGAATCGTCGTCTCCCAATCCCAAAGAGCAAATTGGATTGACCGTACCGGTACAGTGCAGTCAGAATTGGCTGGTAAGTTAACGCTACCGGTAAGCCCAAACCAGACAAGCAACCAAGCGAAGCAGTGCCACTTTCAGCCTGTGATTTGCTTCTTCACATGGGATATCTTTCTAGCTACGGTATGATAATCCTATTATGTCCTACTGATACCTCTCCCGTGTTGACTTACAATGGCTCTTGAGGAGGATACTAGTCACTAACTACCCATGCAGGAAGAGAGGATCCTGTATCTACAGGTAGCTAGCTAGCTAGGAGACTACACTATCATATCATGGCTGGTGATCAGTTACACTCCAGCTAGCAGGTAGCTATTAATTTAATAGTAGAAAGCCTGCAATGGCGCACTCAACACGAAAACCTAACAAATCTACCAAACCCGTGTGCCGTACCGTACTGTATTAGCGTGTGCCATGCGAATGGAAGATCAAGAAAGCCCAAATTGGCGAAATCTTTCTATAAATAGCTTCGTCCACTGGAGACTTAATGCTTCACAAAAAGCTTTAAAAGTCATGTGCCGTACCGCTGTCTTGAAAAATTTGGAAGAAAATCGAGCATAGCAACATAGCAACTCACGACCACAACACCGGTCAACAGAAACCGGTGAGCCCATGCAGACTTACTTGATGCTATTGGAGTGCATTACCGGTGTTCTTCTTCCCTCCTCTTCCTCCTCCAAAGCTTCCTCCACACTCCTTGAGACCTCCAGTATTGAGGCATCATCTTCTGAGTTGTTATTTTAAAATAGTTAGTGTCAGTCAGCCATAGTTTGGTGAGAATGGCAGCGTACAATCGGAACACGGGAAATCTGTTGGGTCAACGGGACGATGACAGTGAAGAGTCTCTGGAGTTTTGTCCATCGAAGTTGTCTTCCAAGATCAGTAAAGAGAATGACAAGTTCAAGCAGCAGGAGAAGAAGGAGTTGAAGGCGAAAGAGAAGAAGATTCGTTCCAAGATGCAAATGCTTCGCGCCAAGCAAGAAGACAAAAAGTACAAGAAGCGCGAAGAGATGGAGAATTCCATCACCAAGGAGATTGCGCTCTACAACGACTCCAAGGGAGACTTGACAAACTCCAAGAGTCAACTGGAAATCTCGGCGGTGCTCATTGACGAGAGTGCGAATCTCATGGAGGAAGTCCAGGAGTTGACCACCATTACCAACGTTGATTTGTCCAAAGTAGACGACGAGAGTTTCGCCTCGCAAATGGCATCCATCAAAGCCAAGAAAGCAAAGGCAGAAAAGAAAGAGAAAGCTGGATTTCTCGCTTTGAAGAAGAAAAAAGAGGAGAAAAAGAGAAAAAAAGCAGAGAAGGAGAAGGAAAAGAAAAAGTCATCAAAGGAAAAAGACAAGGACAAATCAAAGGAAAAGGAAAAGGAAAAGAAAAAATCAAAAGAAGACGACAAGAAAAAGCCTAAAGAAGAAAAGGAAAAGGACAAGCCAAAGGAAGAAGAAAAGGACAAGAAAAAGTCAAAGGAAGACAAGGACAAGAAACGGAGACAATCCAAAATAGAAAAGGACAAAGAAAAAAAGGAAAAGGAAGACCGCAGAAAGTCAGAAAAAGAGCGGAAAGCCAAACTCAGAGACGATGCCAAAAAGAACTTTAAGGAACGCGAGAAAGAACACAAAGAGCGGCTCAAGAAAAAGAAAGAACAGCAAAAGGCAGAAAAAGAAGAAAAGGCGGCCAAGAAACGAGTCGAAAAGGAAAAGGCAAGGCTGGAGGCACTCATGCAAAACGGTGGCGATTATGAGGATGAATCAGAAGTCCCGAGTATCGATGGGAGCAGTCGGTCGCTCGGAGGATCCTCTCATCATCGTGCCATCCGTGGGGCGCTGGGCATTTTCATGCCTTCGGCTATAAGACGGGACTCGGGATCACAAAGGAAGGAGAGCATTCGAACAGCCAAGGGAATCAAACCGCGCACCGACATGATGGCTCTCTGGGGAATCGATAGCTCCCACCACAAGAACAGTTAAAAAGTCAAACAATTCAACAATCTATCCATGGCCAGAGACAAGATCATCAGGGATATCATTCAAACGCAACAACTTTTACAACTTGGAATGTCATGGTGCTGGTGATGTTTGTTGGATGCCAATCTGACAGGGGGAAACGCCATCAATGGTCGGCAATTTTATACCACACATGGAAAACTGGCAAATGGAATCGAAGTCTGTTCTGGAGTCACAACACATCCTGGGACTTGGAAATGGCGGGAACAAATGGTCGTACTAGTATCGCATCGTACCCAATTGTTTTGCCAGTGGGTACTAGCTAGTAGTCTCCTAATAGGTGAATCGAATCGGGATTATTAGCACTTGCAGCGTCCTGCCCACGAGATGGTCGTACTATACTGGTAGCCTACCGGTATCATAGACACTTTTACTTGGGATCTTGCTGGACCGAGCTTCAAGATTTGTAAAACCAGTAGCTTAAGGACGTAACCTCGAAAATAGATATAGCTAGCTATCACATGACATTCATTCACTACACGTACACGTACACATCTATCTATTTAGCCAGCTAGCTTACCAGTGCCGGTACTGTACAACAATGAACCCGAAAAGGGAAGCTCATCAACGACGTTTGTTCCGCGATGAACCAGGCAAGATACATCTTGGTAACTCTGGAATCGGCCGGGGTGCTTCCAACGATGACTCGTCTTCCAACCTTCTTCTCCGCTTGCGATCATTTGGAATACTAGTACCGCCATCGCCATCATCACCTCCTTCTTCCAAAATTTCTACCATTCGTTCGTACTCGATCCATTCCGTGAGCAGGTCCGTGGACGAACGCTTACCCCCGACAATGCCAATACTGGAGAGTGCGGATTGCTGTAGTACGGCCAAATCCTGTAAGAATCCCACCCCGGCGTACGGCCCGTGTTCGGGTACATAGCTGACTCCTTTTTCGTGCATGGCATGAATGACTCGTCGACAGGGAAATGCTGTAGCATTGGTGGAAGAAGAAGAGTTGTAGTAGTTGTGACACCAATCAATGAGACGGTGCAGTGTATACGGCCGATCTGTCATGATGTAGAGGTCACATTCTTGGTTGGCCATGGTGGTTCGCTTGGAAGTAGTGTATTGTTGCCACAGTTGTTCAATGCAGGCAATCTCTTCGGAAATATCATCGCCTAGTATACTGGTGTTGGTATGCCTGGAATGAAGAGCAATGGAACACGTTTTGGACACTTGCAAGCCTGCGGCAGTGTCATTGTTGTTGTTGTTGTCATTTGCCATGTTGTAGTTTGGATTGGGTACTACCATGGCTGTGGTGTTGTGTATTAGCTGTTCCGAGAGGGCAAATGTCGAGTGGAAGAGTAGTCCAAAGAGTAGATCGGATCCATACTTGTATAGTACTTGTGCAGTTTGTCGTGCCCATTGTGTGTGTAGCAAGTGGTTGCGAATGGTTTGATTTTGAACGAAATGGTTACTGGTTGTCTTTCCCAGCATTTGTGGAAATACAACAATGGGATATTGATTTGACCTCGCATCAATGCCCAACTGGTGTTGTGTATCTTTGGAACTGTTTTGGTATGGCAGGAATCCTCTTCCAGGTTTTGAGTATGGTGAATGTGTGGTCCAGTAGGATAGTTTTTTGATGCGTACTAGTAGTGTGTCTGCGAGACTTGGATGTTCTTGTTTCCATTGTTGGTAGGATGTCATCCATGGTTCTCTGTCCAAGAAAGTGTCACAGTCCGTGATTTTGTTGGCAAAAGTGCATATTCTGGAATCATAGTGTTTTCCGTATTTTTTGCAGGTGTCTTTGTCCCAGTACTGCCATAGGATGGTTCTATTGGTGAGAATACTCCATAGAAAGGAGTTCATAAAGTGATGCCATCGATTGCCCACTTGTAGAGGACAGGAATAGAAAGCGAGGGCATAGCTGCGATTGAATGGATCTTGTCGAACGGCTTCTTGGGAATGCCACTCAATGTACTGATCCACAATGTCCCATGGTTCTTGCAGCAGTTGACTGTGTTGTTGATGAATGGGTGGATCTGATGCACTACTATTACTACTACTAGTAGTACCTGAAGTGTCCTTAGAATCACTGGAAAAGCGAGTGGCGTTGGTGTTGAACTCGTACGAAAAGTGTTGAAAGTGAGGGTGACTGCCGTGACTTGCTCTTGTGTCATCCTGATCCTGAGCGAATGATGATGTCTTACTGCTAGTTGCTTGAGTAGTAGTTGTCGTATTGACCTGCAACGTCATCCAAGGAAGAGTGAAGCATGCAAAGAGCGACAGAGACGCCACTGTCAACACTGCAGTCCGAGATCGACTCGAGCTCTGCTGTACATGTACAGCAAGTCGTCGTCGTTTCATTCTAGTATATCTCTACTAAGCTGTGCTGTACAATACAAACAAAACACTGATGAGACAAGAGCGAAAGGCTGCTTGTAGACTCTACTCGACTCGAGTGACAGTCCACTCAGCGTTCAAGTGAATTTTGTTTCGCCATGGTCCTCGCTCCACCTGTCTGTATTTTGAATTTTGAATGATGGCTTGCTCCTTTATGTTTACACCGCTTTCATCCGGACATGTCTGCAATTTAGCTGGCAAAGTTGTTTGTTTGTGGTCTGTCTGTTTGTCCGAAATGCCAGCTGTCACTTGATGGCATTCTGCAACGAGAAGCAGAACGAAAGCATTCGAAGAGAGCCGATGCAAAAGCGCGTTTCGAATGATCAATCAAATCGTTCACAAGGAAGTGTCCAGTGACCAAGCTCGCTTGCTTCACCGCTCACAACTCACAATCAACAAACCATCCAAGAGAAACCAAAAGAAAAATACACAAAAGATACTACTAGTAGTAAACCAGTGTGACCAGTGTGATTGATAGCCAGAAGGACCTCTTGTCAACCACAGCCACTAGTCTAGCTATACCGGTAGCTAGCCCACAACTCAACTCAATTGACTACACAAATTGTGTTGTCTTGATTTTTATACAGGTACCGGTACAAGATGAGACACCACCAGCTCTTGCCATTGTCAGTCATTGGAGTGTCTTTGGTGTTGGCATTGACCCAAGCCACTCCTACCATCACTTCTTCAGCATCTCCAGTAGCCACTCTGTTGCCTACAGCTCCCTCTGCTGATGCCCAAGCAGGTCCCATTGATGACACCCAGTGCAATATTGAAGAATTGGAGCAAGCCAATGACAGTCAGCTCTACACCATTCTACAGGAATTGGTACTAAGGACGGAATTTTTTCAGCATTTTGCTGTGGATTTGGAACAGACATGTCCATTGAGTAAAGAAGACAGTGAACAAGAAGAAGAAGAAGAATTTGAGTGTGCAGGAGGACCTGCTGAACCAGATCCACTCCTAGATGCCTTTGGCATGGCAGAAGAAGAGCCTGCTGAACCAGCTTGTCATGTGGACACTTCAGCACAAGAATTTCAAGCCGACAATCCATTCATGACTACTGCAACTAGTAGTACTACTAGTAGTCCCAGTAATACTCCTCACACCCAGAGTCAAGCACTCTATGAACTATCCAAACAGGGATTCCAATCCAAAGAACAAGCAGGAGCATTTCAGTGGAAACAACAGACAGATCTTGTGGAACCAAAACCACTCGGTGCCAAAAATAAGGAAAATCAAGACACTCCCGTCACGAGTAGCACCACTAGTAAACAATCTGCCAAAACTACAAATATCAAAAAAGAGGAAGAAGATGACTGTGCTTTGGATATTGATGCCGATCACAACAATGGACAACAACAATGGCTTCCAGAAGCATTCTGGATGGACATGTGCTCACATGTCACGGCGGGAGGAACCACCAAAATTGTAAACTTGGCACTCAACCCCGAACGAAATACTGGATACAACGGAACCCATCTGTGGAATGCCATTTACCAAGAAAACTGCATTGGCATTGCCAGTACAAACTCAAATACCAACACAAATACACAAGACAAAAGTGTACTACCCTTTGTCGACGACAACAACAAAGAAGTACAACCACGCTGTTTCGAAGAACGAGTCCTATACAGACTTTTATCGGGATTGCACACGTCCACCACTCTATCCATTGCAAAACACTATTACATGCCATCCAAACGAAAGGGACGAATCAACTGGGAACCAAATCCACAATACTTTATGGAACGATTCAAGGACCATCCGGAATACATTCGAAACCTACATTTCAGCTACGTCGTACTATTGAGAGCACTCAAAAAGGCTACGCCCTTCCTATACAATTACGAAATCAGAACAGGAAACATTGTACAGGATGAAGCAGCAACCATTCTGCTCAAACGATTGCTTGACTCCTCCATCTTACAATCCTGCAGTTCCGTATTTGGAGCCTTTGATGAAACACTCATGTTCCGACAAGAGCTCGAAAACACCAATGAAAGCGATGCCATTGCTCTACAACAATCATTCAAGGGAGTATTCCACAACATTAGTTCCATTCTCGATTGTGTACAGTGCCAACAGTGCAAACTACACGGAAAAATGGCAATGTTGGGATACGGAACGGCTCTCAAAATTCTATTCATCAAACCATCCGCGCTGCAGTTGGAACGAAACGAAATTGTCGCATTCATCAATACACTCGCAAAGTTGTCACAGAGTATTCGGGAAGTTCGAGAGCTCACACATCTATACTGGATGCGAGAACAAGAAAAACAACAGCGAGAAATCGATAAAGCCACTTTGAATGCCACCACCGTGTCGTCCCATGCCGAGTCCATTCCCATTACAAAGGCTGGATGGGACTCGTGGAATACCGTTGACGGGGCCATTGGAGCGATTGCAGCATTGGAACGACAAAAATTGATCTCTGTTGAACAAGAAGCGCAGCTAGTCACTCTGGCAATTGAACAACGTGATCCCGTTCTCCTCATTCTAACCAAACACTACTTTTCTTCGAGTCCAGATGACAGCCAGGCCGATCTCGTCAAATTGCGCGACCTACTGCAGGCTCGAGGGTTGTTGGATGGAACCGTGACGGCCGTTACTGTTCCGGTTGACCCCTTGGATTATCCCGACGCGGTAGTGGTGGGAAGTGGATTGGCTGGGTTAGCGGCGGCATTGAATATCCTTGATCGAGGAGGCTACGTCGTGCTGCTCGAAAAGGAGCATTTGCTGGGTGGAAACTCCAACAAGGCCAGCAGTGGCATTAATGCTTGTTGCCCGGGTCAGAATAATAACACATCAAGCAAGAGCGATGCCCTGGCAGCCGCAGACTCGGTGGAAATCTTCACCAATGATACCATTCGGTCGGCGGGGACAGCTGCACGTCCCGATCTCATTCAAGTCCTCGTGTCAAATTCGGAATCGGCTGTGGAATGGCTCCAATCCAGAGTCGGTGTCGACTTGTCCCTAAAAGCGCAGCTTGGAGGACACTCGTCAAAGCGCACTCATCGCCCTTCCAACGGCATGGCCGGGGCGGAAATCATTTACGGGATGCAAAAAGCCGTCCGCAAGTACGAAAAGAAGGGACAAGTCCGAATCCTGGTGGACACGAAAGTGACTCAGTTGATAACCGAAGAGTCTGATTTGGAAGCCGATAAATTCAACGAGAAGACCGTCGTTGGTGTCGAGTACGAGAACATGAAGGATCCCGGAACAAAAGTGACACTAATGGCGCCTCATATCATCATGGCCACTGGTGGATTTGCCTCTGACCGTCGTCCCAAAGAAAGCTACTTGAGCCAATACCGTCCAGAGCTTTTGCAGTTTCCCACCACTGCAGGAGCTTTCAGCACGGGAGATGGAATCGCGCTGGCCACATCTTTGGGCGCCGACACGGCAAGCATGGATCAGGTGCAGATTCATCCCACTGGATGGGTTGATCCGACCGACCCAAAGAACCCCAGCAAGACCCTAGCCGCTGAACTAATGCGTGGGGTAGGTGGCATCTTGTTGAATGACAAAGGACAACGCTTCTGCAACGAGTTGGGAACGCGGGCCTATGTTACGGACAAGATGCTCGCGCACAACTGGAAATATTACATGACATCAAAGTGGGATGCCAACTCTGAGATTCCAACTTTTGCACTGGTTTTGAGTTCCGCGGCCTCGTCAGACGCGAAGAAGCATGTTGACTTGTATTCACACAAGGGATTGCTGAAACGGCTAGAAGGAGTGCAAGCTCTAGCTGACTGGATGGGACAACCAGTCAAGACGGTTGCGTCTGCATTGAATAAATACCAAGCCGATGCCGACAAGGGCAAAGATGAGTACGGCAAGACAACATTTCGAGGCCAATTCGGGAAGGATCTGACAAAGGAAATATTCTACGCTGGGACCGTATCTCCGGTGTTACACTATTGCATGGGTGGCATCACCATCGACACGGATGGAAACGTTCTGGATACACAGAAGCGTATCATCTCGGGCCTTCATGCTGCCGGGGAAGTGACTGGTGGCGTGCACGGCAACAACCGTCTGGCCGGGAACTCTCTGCTCGAATGTACTGTTTTTGGATCTCTTGTCGGACGAAACCTTCCGCTGCAAGAACGTCAAGTCACTGAACAGCAGAGAGTCAAAGCAACGTCTGGTGACGAACCGGCCTCGAACTCTCCGTCCAGCGACTCCAAGAAACGACAAGTCTCTCGAGAAGAATTAGCACAACACAATACTCCTGAAGACTGTTGGGTTGCAATCCATGGTGTCGTTTACGACTTGACAGAGTTTGCAGAAGAGCATCCCGCTGGCCCCGCTTCCATTCGTGAGCTTGCCGGCCAGGACGGAACCGAGGCTTTCGCCGCTGTCCACAATCAGAACATTTTGGAAGACTTTGATGAAGACCGGATAGGGATTCTTGTGTAACGCTACCGGTACCAGTACCGCACTCGAGTGCCAAGGTGGCTGGTTTTAGATCTTTAGATGCATGCTCATTACTTATTATTTAGAGAATACATGGTTCATTTTTGTGTATGATGGTTCATTTCACCGCTGTGCCAGGACCAGCAGATACGGTACGGTAGCATGCTCGGCTTCGATCTTCTCCCAAAGAGGGAATGGATACTAATCAAATCTCGATGGAACTGAAATCTGAACTTTCTGTAATAAATAGCCATAGTCTAGTAGTAGGAAAGACGAATCTCAGCACGAAGCTATGTAGTCTACAGCATCTCCTCACGTTGTGTGATTACTATGCATGGCTGGGTGGCATTGAGAGGAGCGAGCAATATGTACTTCGGTCTGGTGTTCCCCTGACCGGTCCGGGTTTTTGCTGGTTGCCAAACTGGTACCGCTCCATTAGTTTGCCCATCAATGAACGGTACGGTAGGACTTGCTAGAGCCCCACTTGTATTCCTTTTACCAAATCCCGGACCTATTTTCGTAACGGCACGACTGTACTTGCTTGGTGGTTGTTTATGTCCGTCTTTGTGTATTTAGTTTATTTATTGATGTATGTTGTGGTTATGTATGGATGTATGTACATGTAGTATGTGGTAGGTTGGTTGATTAGAACAAATCAAACTCGTCGTCATCCATTTCACTATTGTCAAAAACAATTTCTGTTTCGAGTCTCGTATCGAGTGACTGAGTGGCCAGGTGGTCGTCTTCGTCATGATCATGATCATCATCATCTAGATAACTATCATTGTCGTGTGGCTCTTCATCGAGCTCATCGAATTCATCTTCCCCAAAGGATCGTCTCCACAGTATCAACTGTCCATCGTCGTGTGCACATTTATTCTTTCTTATGGCATTGTATGACATGGGAATGTCTGCTTGTTGCAATTGTCGAATAGCTGTAACGAATCCTTCCACGGCAGATGTGTCGAATAGAAATGCCGTGGTGGACGCGGCTTCGAACTTGTCGTATCGCACATGTGGAATATCAGTGAGTTCGTAGTCATCGAGTTGTCGTTGTACCAATTGTATCTGTTGAGAAGCCTTTTTACTATTGGTGGTTGCCAAATGAAATGTGATTCCTTGGTCCACAGCAAATACTTTGAGTAAGTGTGGCAAGTGCCATCGATATCGATGTTGGCGGTCCAGGTGATCATCGACAATGCGTGCCATATCTAGTAATTGAGAAGAAGTGCCATTGTGTCGTCGAACAACGGAGTATATTTGTTTCTTGAGTTGTTTGTTTTTGGCAGAGCATCCTCTGAGATGTGGTCCTAGACAGTGTGCGATTGTAAAGTCTGATCGTTGTGCCTTGTGTGCCAGCTTGGGTCCCATTCTGTCACTGCGCAGCAATTGCGTGACGGTGGGCAATTGGTTGATTTGTCGTGTCTTGGCGACGTATCTTCCATTGAGTGATAGTACATGAAGCAGTTTTGGAAAGGGAGATCCAGCAGCCAATCTATTTCTTTGTCGTTGAAGAAGTTCCATAATGACAAGAGACGAAGATTCTCCAGCCGAGACAACCACCGTTCGTTTGATTCCTTGTTCTTCCCACAGAGCTTCTACCAGATCGGCACGTTGTTTGGTCAGTGAGGGTTGATGATGATGATGATGACTACTGGTAGTGTGAATGGAGTCACTGTCTCCCATTCCCACGTAATCCAAGTAGAGGCGAGGTAGAGGAAGAGCATGGTCTGATGATGACATCATGGTCTCTTCTCCTTCTACACCAACACAGCCATGTACATGAATCAAGTTCTGAGAATCCAAGGAAGCTTCAGTAGACTCCGTGTCACAACGTCCCTTGTGTTCTTGTGTCTCCTTCTCCTTCTTCTGACGCGTAGATCTAGTAGCACTTGTACTTGTACATGTACTTGTGGACAGACTGAGCGCTTGTTCCACAGCTTGAAAGGCAAAGGAACCTTCAGGATCAGACGGAAGAAACGTCATCCACCGTTGCAAGTCTTCTTCTTCTTCATCATCATCATCTTCATCTTGATTGTTGTCTTCTTTGACCACTCGACGAAACACTTTCACCACAGAACTACTACTTGTGTCTTCTATACTAGTAGCTTGATCAGTAGTAATCTTGTTGGCTTGAAGATCGTAGGCGACTCTCTCTCCGAGCGCGTACCACTCATCAGGAGTCAATAGAAACTCCAACTGCTTTGCTGGCATCAAATTCTCATCGTCGACATCCACATCCACATCCACATCTTCATGTGCTGTACTGCTGGTACACGTGTGGAGCGTTTCAGGTGTGGCGGCTTCTGCTTCAAACGGATTCTTCATCTTCATCTTATTCACTTGGTAAGGCGATACTAGTACTATGGGCTCGCTATTGCACCGTCGACGACAACCTGGAGAAGCCATCCTTACTACTTGTCTTCTTGTCTTCTTGCTTGTTCTATAGACGTATCACTTCCACTCGTGGGGATCTAGAACTCAATGGAGGGATGATTCTGATTCAAGTCGATTCAATTCAATTCAAGCAAGTTTGTGCTCTCATCTCCTCTCATCTCATAAACCAAGAGCCAAGAGTTCCAAACCGTTCGCTGCTCTTGCCGTTGGCCGTGGGTGCAGATACATCACTTCCAGCTTCAAGCCAAGCAGGTTTGGACCGGACTTCGCTCCGCGGCCGGTAAAGCATGCTCTGGACTGAGTACCGGCGGTATGATTGTTACGCGGTAAGAAGCATTAAAAGACCCTAGTACTTCGGTACTCCGATTCCGATTAATCTGTACTTACAGTACTCTCTACCACAGTCAATGACCCTTCTCTTTTTCAGAGTGTCTCATCAGAATTAATAAGCAAGATGCTCGCCAAACCCACTCGATCACTCGTTTAGAGCCACGGTCATCGCTACCGGTCCTGTCTCAACGGATCATGGGATCCACAGGGAACACACGTTCGCTCAAAAAGAGGGCGCCAAAACCTGTCACGGACGAGGCTAAATTACTAGTAGCCGTAGTATTATTCGCTGTCTTTGGCCAGATAGGGTCACATACCTAGAAGAGAAGACTGTGTGACACATGAAAGGACTTATACCAAAATTTCATTTACAAGACCCATCATCGACTGACTTCAGTCGACTGACTGAGTCGAGTCGAGTCATCAACCATCCTAAAACTTGCTACTGTAATGCTGCCACCTGGAAGTTCAACTAATCGAATCATCAAATCGAATCGAATCCAATCATCACTTCGATCTACCGTACTGTACCGTATTCGAATTGTTGGATCGGCTGACGGATGAAGCAAGTCAAAAGGAATGGATCTTTGGTCTTGTCGAGGCTAAAATCCATCAACCATCCTTTCACACCATGTCATTCAACAGCAAACACATCGCTCCAAGGCCTCCTTTTTAATCCATCTACATGTACATGTACATGCAGATCTATCCAATGCCTCGGTATCATCATCACGTAAAGTCAGTCTGCGTTGCCGCACTTCTGGGGCTGACGGCTTCACCAGCCCATGGTTTCTCATTCCCACAACCAAAGACTTCACACACTTTCTCCTCGTCATCATCAAGCCAAGATGCGTCCTCAGCCAACAGCCGACGGGCCTTTTTGGCAGCAGGAATTGCTTTTGGATTGGCAGGGTCAACTGCTGTACCAACAAGGGCCAATGCAGAAGATACCATATGGCTCACCGGGAAAGCACCCAAAGTGCCAGGCCAAAAGCCTAAAGATAAGGGCGATGTGTCAGGGACAAAAAAAGACCCCAAGTTTCTAAGATCCATTGCCGACTGCAAGAATCAGTGTGAAAATACGCCAGGGCCCGATGGGCTGGCAAGGGCAAAAGAGGACTGCCTGTCCGAATGCCAAGATATTTGTTGCACTACCTATGAACAATGCACATTTGCCATTGTTCCTCGCATATAAACAAAAAAAACATAATATACTATTAAAAAATAGAGGCCCGCTGCTCTTGCACCGACCGATCATAGCTAACGACCCTTCTACAGGTCTCTGCATCCTACCGGTACTACAGTAATCCGAGTAGAAAATTATGTCTTCGTTCGCAGATGAGCAAAGTGAAAACCTGTGTCGACAGATTGCATCATTCCTCCTTTCTTGACCTACTACTGGACTGGACTAGCTAGCTGCCGGTACCGGTAGTTAAAAATCTTACAAGCAGCCCATACCAGCACAATCAATCGATTCTGATAGCTTTTCTGATTCAAATCAAAGATGATGTAACAATCTATCCTTACTAGCTAGCTACCTACCTACCTACCTACCTACCTACCTACCTACATACTTCAAGAGTTGACCCAAAAAGAAATATACTCGGCCAAAGGCAACAGGCTGGCCACTTGAGGGGATCCAGGTCCAACCGTAACACACATATTATAAGAGCCTACCACTCAGTGCTGTAGACCTAGCTACTAGTCTAATAGGGAGCCTGTTGACAGATTTCGTTACAGCTGCAGCCTCCAACAGCCGATTTTCGATTTTCCTCTTGCTACACCTACTGTACCGGTACCGGATAAGATAGTCTACAGTAGTCGATCTCTGATAAATTCACCACCATAGCTCAGATGGCTGTCAGCAGCAAAGCCAGTATTAGCCGCCTCATGATGAGAACATTCACTTGCTTGTTTGATAGCCCCACTGTAGATCGAGTCGCGCGTCGAGTCGAGTGAGTCATTCCAGAGAAGCGGACAATTTCACTCCTCGCAAAGAACCTGCGCGGCAACTGGAGGAGGAATGGCGGAAGCTCCAAAGCTCCAACCAAATCGTTTCAATTTGGAAGTCTCTTGTATGGTATCTCATATCACCCGTCTTCCACATTTGTATTCCTCGCTCTCTCGCTCGTATCACGCCCCTCTCTTTGACTTCCTTGATGCTTGACATGACAAACTGGAATGCTACGACCTTTGAGACTACCAATTGGACCAACGTCTATCCTGTTCTAGATCCAGCACCAGAAGAGTTTGTAGAGTACAACGAAACGTTTGACGATGAGGCTACGGATACCGGTAGTACTGGTTACACATTTACGCATCGACATGTGGTCATGTCTGTTGTCCCTCATATTACCGGATTGCTTTCGCTAGTCGGGTCGTCCTTCATAGTTATTGATATCTACCGCAAGCGCTTTCGTTCGGTACACGACAGACTGCATTTTGGATTGGCAGTCAGCGATATCATCGCCTCTTTGGGCATGGCACTCTCCACTTGGCCGGTTCCTCGGTACCAAGCACAAAGTACGTGGGGAGCCTTGGGCAACATCCATTCGTGTGAATTTCAAGGCTTCATCATTCAGCTTGGACTGGCGACACCTCTTTACAGCGCAGGATTGAGTATCTACTACGTTCTGCTCGTCAAATTCAGCTTTCGGCCCGATTCCAAGCAAATGTTGTGTTGGGAAAAGATTTGTCACTGTTTTGCTACCAGCTTGGCCCTTGTTACGGCGGTGATCTCTCTGGCCATGAAGCAGTACAACAACGCCAATGTAAGTTTGAAGTCAGCCATAACGGGCATGTGCGATCCACCAAATCTAACTTGTCGCTGTCATCTTTTGTCGAAACTCTATCAGGTTTGGTGCTGGATTGTAAGTTGATCATCTTCCGATTGGAACCCCGCAAGTAACTAGTTGTGCCGACATGTATTCTTTCCTTGCTAAGTCCGCGTGTTGTGTCATTGTTCACGCCATTTCCAGGCTCCTTATCCCTACGGTTGTGAAGACAAGGGAACTTGCGAACGTGGGAACCACGCCACCATTCTTCGCATGGTGTTTTACTTTTCCTGGTTGTGGGCGAGTTTCATCATTGTCACCGTTTGCATGATATTACTGGTCCACACTGTCGTCGCGCAAAACTCCAAGATGGATCGGTATAGGCAACGGGGGCAACAGAGATCGAAGAGTCGCGACAAAAACGTCCGCGATGTAGTGATCCAGAGCACAATGTACATTTTGGCATTCATGATTACGGCCCTCCCTCTTTCGGTTGCTCGCATTTATCAAGCCAAGTACTCTTGTAGCAGCACGTTCTTTCCACTCTCGATGACAACCGTCACCGTGTTTCCTCTACAAGGGTTCTGGAACGCGATCATCTTCTTTAAAACAAGATTCATCCGGCACGTTTCCGAGGGGCCAATTGGCAAGCACATGGCTAGGCTCAGTTCTCGCATGACCCTGAACTCCTCATCAATACAGGGTTTTTCTCTAAAGAGTATGAAGTCCAAGGGTGGGAGCAGCCTTCGTGACCTCTTTGGGAGTGGGGGCGAAACAAAGGCCACATCATCCCGAGAATCCAGCGGCTCCGGACACCTTTGTACTCACGACGCGGAGGCCAATGCAAGCGTAAGCATCATGGTGCTGGATCTGTCTGATAGTAGTGAAGGAGAATCCGACACTGAAGGCGGGAACAAGAGTTGGTGCATCACCGATCTTCAGCGCAGCGTGGCTGCACTGAAGGCTTCAGATTGCAAGGACGATGGAAGTATGGAGGGCAATGACTCGCAGTGACTGTTGCAATAGCACCAGACAGAACCCTTGCGAGGTGACATCGTTTGCGCATTTGGGTGGTCTTTTGGCCTTTCTTGTGGTCTGTGGTACTGAGCACGATCAACTCCCACGCGGACGCAGCTCCCACAGAATACGGTATGGATGGCTTAATTTGCCCAAGCGGTACTAGCTAGCTAGTACGGTAGGCAGCTACCTGCTGCGGACCATGCCTTCGGCTACTACCGGTAGCTAGCTAGGAAGCCAAGATCATCTTCCCTTACAGGCTACGTGCAAAGGTTTACTTTTGCAATGCTGCAATAGTGTAATTTTGTGATACCTTTGTACATGTACATTCTTCTACCAGATTTCGTTACTTTGCCCGCGTTGACCGTTGACCGTTGACCGTTGACCAGCACATCAAGAGAAGGATCTTTGCTTACCGAGGACCAGTTGAAAATTTCAAATCAAGACAAGAGATGGCGAAGTCAACAAAGTCAACAATACTACAAGCTAGCTAGCTAGATGGGTCTTGATGTGGAGTATGGTGTTCCGTTACGTACGTAGGAGCATTTACAGTTGTGGTTGTGCCCAGCTAGGATACCAGTACCGGTACCTGGTACCGATGCTACATCGTGCCGGTACTGGTACATGTAGTCTTCTCCAATTGCAAGGCAAACACTCCCCAAAGGTCACGTACCGGTATTGCGGTTCTCCTTTGGAAAGGTGCACCATTCTCATTCGTATAACCCATTCTTGTTTTGTCAAGTCCACGTAAATTTTTCGTCATCTCTTTAATGCTTTAAGTATTGGAAACAATTTTTACAAGCTAATGCTTTCTCTTTTTATGTGAACCAAAGGTTTAACACTCGACAAATCCTCTGCATTAAAGAAATAACGGCATTGGAAATTTTCATTACCAAACCTTTCGATTTTGTCCGCTTTTTGCTGTTGGAGTTCACTCGCTCTGCTGCTATTGTACTCCTGTACCACAGTGCAATCACGCTTGCAGACGCAGGGAAGCCATCACACGTGCGGACTTTAACAATGCTACAGCATGCGATCCGACAGGGCCAAAATTTGCTAGAACATCTCCACAATTTGAGCTTGTTTACGAACCTATGGGCCCGTGTGGAGAGTAAATTGGGCCGCATATCCCGCTTGGAACGAATATCAACGAACCCTGATGGATACCCAAGACGGTTCATTGGTGAATGAGATAAACTGGTACCGCTCAGCTAATGTCTGCATTGAAGCGATTGCCAGCTCTGGCTGGCCAGGTGCTGCCATAAAACACAATACAACTACCCCATTCATCATTCTTTCAAATCTCTCCTGCAAATCGTTTTAACATGTCTATCCTCAAGAGCCGTTTCCTATTGCTGCTTGTGCTTGTTGTCTTGTCTGTCTCTGTGGAGGGCACTCGTGGTCAGAGGCGCATTCGCGGCATGACATCGCGAGCACTGAAGAGCTCAATGTCCATGAGCAGCATGACCATGAGCAGTATGAGCACCATGAGCAGTAAGAGCACCATGTCCAGCAGCATGAGCATGACCAAGAAGAGCATGAGCACAAGTATGTCAATGTCAATGACAAGTAAGAGTACTATGAGTGTAAGTGCCTAAGCAAGCGAGCAAAGGATCAATTTACAATTACAGGCTTCCGTTTGACTTTACTCACCAATGTCACCGCTTTCGCATTTCGCAGTCCATGTCAATGTCGTCGATGAGCATGTCAAGCATGAGCATGTCGAGGGTATAAAGCCAACGTCTCGTGGTTCTCTCATCCTGGTTTCCCGTCTTTGCCGCTGTGAACACGGCGCCTTGATGATGCTGGTTTCGATGAGGTCTGTGGCATGCTTGTGCTGGTGGTGGCTTTTGCTTATCTATTTCAAGTTCGGCATCGTGGCAATCGCAGACTACCATTCAAGCAGTGCTTGATAGAGGTAGAACCAATATACCGGTATATGTATTTTGCTGAAGTTCTCATACTGACTGAATGTCTATCTTCTGTGAAAGAAGAGGACTGATGAATAGTAATTACATGATCTCTAAACTTAATGTCCTTTAATGTAATACAAAATTAACGTGGTTAAGATGCTAGTAGCAAAAGTCAACTCCGTGCTCGTATCCTGTGTTGCCTGTACATCCATAGTTTCTTACTTCTAACCATTGCATGTCCCTGCCTACCTTTTTACCGGTGCCATTCTAGAGTTTCTCAGTTGTCCAACAAGAAGTGTGCCTGAAGGGAGAATCCATCTCCCAGATCAATCTGAAAGGCCGCAGTGGCATCGTCTCTGTGGAGCTGAACCCAATCTTCGTCATTGTCCCCGTCCGCAAACTTTCGTTCGAGATTGTATGCTGCATCTTTGGCCCGTTGCCGTATAGAGTCTGGAATGGAAGTGAGAATACTACCATCATTGTCGTTTTGGTCCCCTCGCAGGTTGGAGTTGCCACTTGCAGACGAAATGACATTGCCAGCGTTGGCCTGATTACTATTTGGTGTTTGAGAGGCACCGTAGATTTGTTGCAGCAGTTCGAAGGTTTGTGTGTCGGGAGCGGTGTTTGTCCATGGTCTGTCTGTATAGTCCATGCAGTTACCTAGATTGACATTGTAAAACCTCTCATCCGAGTGAGGCAATCCAAACCCATGACCAATTTCTGCAAACATCCGAAGGATAAGAGGGTGAGCGACGGTTGGGACAGTCATATCCTAGCGAGCACCGCACAGATTTGGAATCTTGACTCGTCCAACACGCAAAAGGCTTACCATGACACATAGTGTACTGCTTGCGTGCTTCGGTAGCTTTGGCGAGGTAGTACTCGTTCAACTTGGCCACGCTAGCGGTGATGGAGTCCCCGTAGACCAAGATTTCGTTGACGCCGTGGAAGGATGTATCGCCATAGTCCCCTGCGCAAACCCTGTTGGAGACAATAAGACACACGCAACGCGATGATGGTGGTAAGCAAGTTGCAACCCGTAGTTTCAATCGTACTGTTGCATCGGAATCTTGGTGTGACGAGGAGTGTACTTACGCAAACTTTCCACGAATAAAGTCGCATCCCGAATCGGCGGGTACCTTGGTAACCGATAGCTCGACGACGTCTGGATCTCCCGTGTTCCACTCGTCAATGGACTGTGTAAAGTAAGGCTCCCAGTGATCTTCCAGGGCGTTGAGCATTTCCAACTTGAGTATTCCTGATCCTCGGTTGTTCCATCTTGGTAAGTCTTCAGCATCGAGTCCTTCCCATCCGTCCCTCGAGAAGATAAAGTCTGCAAAGGGGATCTGGTCCTTGGAAGGTTGAATGCCCAATGCCGTCATGACTGCCGCGATGATTCCAATCAACACCAAGATAGGAAGCACGAATTTGCAGCAAAGTTTATTCCACAAAAAGCCAAAGAACGTCAATGGCGCCTCTGGCTTGCTGTTGCCTTGACCTGCCTCCAGCGAGTACAGCACTTCTTCTTTCGTCACTTCGATGGACTCATCTTCAGGAACTTTCAATTGCTCTGCACGAGGACTCATCTTGCTGTTGATATTTGTAGGTACCAGGTACGGTAGGAGTTGAAGGGAAGGAGTTGAAGGGTTGTGCTTGTTCGATGCGATGGCAAGATAGATTGTGATTTTTGTGATGGTTGTGGAAAGAGATTTGTGAGAGAGATGTTAACTCCAAAACCTATTGGAATTGTTTGCATCCAACCGTTGGTAATTGCCACCAGCTCCAACTTGATTTGGCACGAGTGTAGTCACACATGCAAATGCCATTTAGTTAGAGGACGGGTACCTTTGTTCCGAACCCTTTTGATCCTTACACTTCATTTTCCCTCCTGCGTCATGTCAACGTCAGTTTTTGGCTCTTTTTTGCCACCTCAGCTTCAACCGGGACTTGAAGAAAATAGTGCAAAAACAAGATCCAACTGTTTGAATTCTAACGGTTGTTGCAGTCAAAACGATTGGAACAGGGGGAGCCTCTTGCAGACACAAAATAATCCCAAGGACGGTGACGGGACAATGCTTTTCTCAAGTAAGAGTAGTAGTACTAGCTAGCTAGCTAGTATTGGTGGCATTGTTGCCCGTTTGGATGAGCAGGGTTAATGTTTTCAACTGATCAATTTTATAGTACCAGGTAGTAGCTGAAAAAACAGCATCCCATCAGAGGATCCGCCCTCTTGTGTTTTGCAACCACATATTACAGGGATCTGCTCTAGGAGCTTGCCATGGGTGATTATCTCGAAGACTCGCCACCGCTCGACGCACACTCTTCATGATGTTGCAAGTTGCAAGCATTCTTTCACGCACAGCCTGGCAGCGCACTAGCTACGTACTACAGAAGTACCCGTATCGGTACTACAGTAGTACTGGTACCGATGCATGATACCGGTACATGGAGGTCCCAAAACGAATATCGTTTTGAGAGGGCGCTGCTGAATTGTGATTGAATCTTAGACAATTCCAATAGGCTTATCATTAATTAATTGATGCAATAATGCAATAATGCTCTCCCTTGACTACTGGCGCTCCTCAAGTTTAGTCTTGGACTAAGTACCATAAGGACAGGTCATTGAATACGCATGTTTCAATGTCTAGTGTAGCAAATCAGTACATGTACCGGTCCCAGTTCGTAATTTCGCTATTTCACTGGGTACTTAGTAGGTGCAGCGGCTGCAACACTCCAACCCTCATTCATCATTCATCCATCAATCCTTGTCCCAGTCAGTAGTTGTGTTGTCCAAGCCAAGCTTAGTGTAGCGTGAGTAGAGTAATGCTGACAATTTGTAAAGTGTTGTTGTTGTGATGATGACGGACCAGCGGCGCAGTCCTTCTGGTGTTCGTCAGTCTACCGGTAGCGGTACCGGTACGAGTAGCAACAGCAAGACGAGCAGCAGTGGAGGTGGGAGTGGAAGTAAGAGCAAGAGCAGCAGCAGCAAGAGCAAGAGCAGCAAGAGTGACAAAGATGACAAGAAGAAGAAGAGTAGCAGTACTACTGCTAGTACCACCAGTAGCAGTAGCAAGAAGAAAGAAGAAAAGAAATCATCCAAGAAAGACAAGGACAAGAAGAGTACTCACAGCAGTAATGGTACTGGTACCAGTAGGAATACCAAGAGCAAGTCAAGCAAAGAAAGCACTACCAGCACCAGCACCAGCAAGACCAAACTCACCAAATCAAGTTCTAGTAAGGACAAAGACAAGGACAAAGAGAAAGAGAAAAAAAGCAGCAGAAAAGACAAAAAGTCAACTTCTAGTGCTGGTGCTAGTGCTAGTGCTGGTGCTAGTGCCACTAGCAGCAGCAAGACCAAAAAAGAGGACAAAAAGTCCCCCAAATCATCCAAAAATGAATCCAAGAGTAGCAGCTCCAAAACAAAAAGCAAGGACAAGGACAAAGAAAAGGAAAAAGAAAAATCAACAAAGTCAACCTCCAAATCAAAACCACAATCTGCAGCTCCTTCAAATCATGACCATGACCTGGACAGTTCTAGTAGTAGTGACAGTGACAGTGACAGTGACAGCAGTAGTGAGGATTCCAGTTTCAGTGGAGAAATTTCCAGTGGAGACAGTTTTGCCAACTCTAGTGGTGGAGAGTCAGATTTGGAAGAATCGCAATCCAATCGTCAATCCACAAGAATGGACTTTCATGCATCCAGTACCAGTAGAGCCTTGCCAACTGTGGCACTCAATGCCATGAGAGCCATGCAAGCACTCAAAAAAGTGGAGCCTGCCACTGGACCCAAAGCTGCAGAAATCATTCAGGATTCAGCCTTTCTGGCATCACCCAATCAGTCCAAAAATAAACAGGGGAGAGCCAAAGTCACTGCCGCAGAAATGACTGTCCTCAGTCCCATTGTACAATCACCCGCCTCGCAGACAACATCCCTCGATTGGGAAAAGCTCAACCGCAGACTCGCATACAAACAGAACAATACACGGAAATCCATGCTAATGGGATCAATCTCAGAGCATCAGTCACCAGCAAAGCCATTTTCTGCCAAGTCTTATTCTACTAGTAGAAAACAACACGAGAGGGACCAAGAAAAAAAGGCTGCCTCGGAAAAAACTGGAAAATTCCGTCAATTGATACAATCGCAGCACGCGGCGACGGATTCAGGTCATGCTTCACACAAGATACTGGGAGCCGCCTCGGAACACAGAATGAAACAGGCCGTATTTGCGAATGCTTCCAAATTTGCAAACGCCCTATCTTCGGCACAAAATTCGCCCACAAAGCAACGACGAATGTCCAGAGTCGTTGATAGAGCGGTCCAGGGTGATGATTATGACGATGACGACGAAGACAACTCGGAGGAAGAAGACGATGTCTCGGAGGAAGATGACGTTTTAAAGAAACAACGATCCCCCAAACGAGCGAACAGTACCGGTACGGGGAAAAACCTAAGAATGAACAAATCACTCAGTCAAATTGGTGCGGCACGAATACGACGCAACAAAAGCTCGGATCCACAATCGAGTTGGCAAAGCAGCAAACGGTCTCTCGAAAGTTCAGGGTCCAGGGGAAGTCGGGGATCCGAATCCTCCAGTCAGCATTCACCAAAGAACATGAGCGCTTCCACACGACAAAGGGTAGGACGGTCGTTACGCGGAAGTGCCAACAGTACTATGGATTCTTCGGCACGACGACGAAGAATAGGGCGCAGCACTTCCAATAATAATGGCGACAGCAACAACAAGGATAACAATGACAACAACAACAACAACAACAACAACCTTCCATCGGACGGTCGAACCTCACGACGACTGAAAAAGAAACCGTCCTTGGATTCAAAACACTCGGGGCACAAGTCTCTCAGTGCCGATGGCTTTAATCGGACGCGGCGACATCGGAGGGGCGGCGACGAAAATTTGCAAAAGTCCTCGAGCCATGGAATGGACCGGTCCCTGCGGCGCAACAAAACCATGGATGATTCCAGCAGTCACAGTGCTGCTCGTCTACGAACGTCAGCACGAAGGAACAACAAATTGTCCAAAAGTACCAACAGTCGTGGCAAGACGACGGTGGAAGACGGCGATTGGGGAATGGAGGGGTTGGAACTGGTTGATGAAGACTGGGGAAGAGCAGCAGGGGACGAAAGTTTCATTGTCGCCAAGGAAGACTTCTTCTCCGTGCACGATATAATCAAAAAGGATGAGGGAACAAGACGGGATTCTATTTGGTGATATAAATAAATGGAAGGAGACTATGCACGAACAAACGATCGGGTGAAGGATTTGGGCACCTTCGGGGGTTCAGTTTGGACTGTGGTGAAATGAAAAATGAATGTACCATCAACCTTGTAGCAAAGAACAAAATAGCACGCACGTGACGGGTCACTCTCCTATAGCATGCGTTGCGTTCCTGAATGGCCAATGCGTTACTAACGGTATCTAGATACTACCGTAGAAACGTCTCCCTCGACAGGCACGAGTTGGTTCCAGCACAAACCAATCATCATTCTTCTCTGGCAGTGGCTACTATAATAGTATGTCGTCACGGAAGAACACGGTGGCAAAAGCGAAAGAGATTCTTCCGCTCCTCTTTTTTTAAAACTAGTGCGAACGAGCATCTCCTCGAACATCTCTCTTTGCTCACACCGGGACACTGGAAGATCGTACAGTATCGGCAAACAGCTTCTGTGATGCCCCGCGGGTATTGGCCGTGGCGTGAGCCGTGGCGTGGATTGTGCCAGCAACATCCGTTAAAATAAATGTGAAGGATTGAGTGACGAGTCCCACCATTTGAATTCAAGCCAAAAGCACGATCGTCTTTTTTCATAATATTAGTCATTTTTATTCAATATTTCAGCAAAACATATTTATTTTGAAGCAAATTGTCTTTTTTGGACAAAATAAAGGTACCTCAGCTAACTCAGGTCTCATTTTTGAACTTGTTTCCCACTTCGTCTCGGAACCTTCGGACTTTTGTGTGTTTCCCTCTCTTCCAAGTGCTTTCTCTTGCAGCTTGCTCATGGCATGGGAAAGTTACTACAGTACTAGTAGTACCAGGTACCGGTATAGGAAGGGAGTGCTGTTGTTGCTACTGTAATAGCGCTTCCATCAGTAAAGACACGTAACAATGATCTTGTTGCAAGGAATGCTACGGCTACATCAAGTAGTGATTCTTTGTGGGGTCGTCATTGCGCAGCCTTCTGGAATGTCGTCTTCTAGCAGTGTTAGTGAAAGTACTAGTACTACTGAAAGTCTGTTTGATTTGATTGGCACGTATGCATACAACAGACAATCTCAAGAGATGGAGCAAGAAGAAGAAGGGATGTTTCCTCCCTTTGGCATTGTGGAACATTACGCCCTTTCATGGTCTCTTGTCATGACTTTCTCCAATCATCAACACATGCCCATGACAAAGACATCTGAAAAACTACATGTACATGTACCATCACTGCCAGTGGAGAATCTGCTGAATGAGTATTTGTACTGGGATCATGGCAGCAGGAGTCGCTTCCAGTTCAGGCTTCGCTTGAGCTGTCCCTTGGCAACTCGTCTTGTCATGGGACTCGTAGATCAGCAGGGAAGAAAATACACGTCCACACAATCCAAGTCGCAAGCCAATTTGGACTCAGACTCTATTGCCTGTGGACCCCCCATTGACATGAGTAGAAACGTACTCGTCTGTAGGGGTATTCCAAGTACTGAAAACAACCGTAACAGGTTCAACCACAGCTCATACCAATTTGTCTTTCACACGTCGTTCCAAGTCACTTGTCTTGCATACAGCTACAACATAAACCACCCTGACATCAACATACCAAGTCTAGGACTTTCCATGAGCACCCCAAAGCAAAAAATCAGAGCGAAAACCAACCTTGTCTTTACAGAATCTTTCTTTGCCACCAAAATCACAAACTTGACACAATTCTTGGATCCAGCAGCTGCCGTACAATCGACACAACGACAACAGCAAAAGCAACAACCCTCTGAACTCACATATTGGAATGGGGAGACGCAAACTCTTCATCAGTCAAGACAAAAAACACACAGCCTCACTTTCACAGATTCATCCGATTTCCAATGCCAACATAATGCCAATTGCCCAACCATCCAACACACGCAGGGACAGGGATCGGCCGTTTGTTCGCGGCACATCACCTGCTATTACTCCGCACCCTACAATGATGGAAGATGCACATCCACCGTGGAATCCATGTCTCTATCCTCCGTCGTCAACACTCAAGTCCACCGGAACCGAAATCTGCAGGTACCGGTACAACAACATCAGCAGGACAAACAAAAACATGATGATTATCCAGTCACAGCACTCACCGGAAGCAGATTCAATACTACAGCCACAACAACAAGCAGAAGACAAAGACGAAGCCTGTCTCACATGGTGTTCCAACACGAGACTCGCTATCGCATCCTATGGACAACCACCAATCTGGGATGCCACAGCTTTCCTCTTATGATGGACATTGCATGTTCCAATGCCCATTCCATTCAGTACATTGGATCGTCCACGCACCGCCATCCTGCCAGTGGTACAGGCTCAGGAACTGTGGAATGCTATCCATCACTCTTTCAAGACAAGATGCTTCACTGTCGTCGAACCATTCCTCATTCTGGACAAGCCAAGAAACAACCCTTCTACCAAGAGGTACTCTGGGTGGATATTATATGCTCCAACATGTTTCGTCATGAAGCACACATGATGCCCACTGTTGTCACTGTCGATGTGAGGGAAGCAGCTAATATTCAGTGTCATCAACCACCACCGGACGACGACTTGCACGGCTTCTCGACCACACCGGCTGTTGTCGGATCGGCTCTCACAGTTGTTCCCGTCACGTTCAGCAACAATGCCAACAACAATAACAGTGCTGCTTTTGCCATGTTCCCACCACCCAGACCCGGAGTAGCAGCCACCAGTGTGACATGCCTGCGGTGCCAAGATGGCCAGCCGTTTTACATCAACTACAACAACAGCATTGGCAACAAGGTGGCACAAATGGCCACTGGATGTCAAAGTTTTGGGTCTTGTCATGATGATACCATTGAGCTCTCGCATTCCTCCACCGCGGCCACGACAGAAAAGGAGCAACACCACATGGGTTATTATCAAGTTGCTCCCCAAGGATGCATCAACAGAATTGCTGCCTCAAGGCTCACATTTCAAGACAACGCCCATTTCTCTTCTCGGGTTTATCCATTGCCAGCATCATCGCAGCAACAGCAACCGACATGTCAATTTGCACTGATACCGATACTTATTGGACTACTGCTTTGGTTGCATTAGAACTTGCCCTTTGAAGAGAGAGATGAGGGTGCTGAGGATTTCACACGAATGGTTGGTTGTATTAAACCATGAGCAACTGTTGCATGCAATATCTCCGCATGTGACGTCCGATGCAAGAGTCACAAAGGCGCCGATGCTATCTCCGGGCGCACCAAGCAGCTCCAACAGAAAGAGTCAGTCTTATTAGGGAGAATCGACTTTGGGTAGGACGCAATTGGATCTTTGGTTGCGTTGTGGGGTGATGGGCAACTCGCAGCGTCGCTGGGACCAGAAAGTTCAAAGTTTGATGGAGGCATGATCCACACTACATTTGCACTCATTCTGGGATTCAGATCAGTACACTCGATCCAGCCAGTAGGATCTGCTGAGTACATCGTGTCTCGCTGCTGCTGTTGGAGATTGCTAGCTAGCCGAAGCTAACTACATGTAACTGTATGCAGCTACAACATGCCTAATTGTGGTAGAATATGAGAGACGGAGAAACAAAAAAGACGGTGCCGCGAGTTTACACGTACACAAACGAGAACCCTTTTTTGCTGGTTGGTTTCTTGGTACTGGTAGCTTCTCATTGTGCTCGTCTTGAATCTTTTTATTAGAGTGTGCGTGCTGTGGAAGCCCTGGGAACTACCCGTGAGATTGACATATGTTAAGCCATACGTTGAAGGCGATGCACTCTATCTTGTGAACATCAGTTTCTGTCGTTCTTTTCACGTTCTGAGACACACTTCTGGAACTAGGACGGTCGAGTGTAATAGCTAAGAAGTGCCTCTGCCCTCTGCCCCTCATTTGAAACTGAAATCTTGGTCTCACAAAATCATCCAAAAGTGAACAAACACAACTACTACAACAACAAACAAACAAAAAGCTACACGCTTGCAACAAATGAACCCCATCTTGACAACAGAATACTAACTTCGCAATGATCATGTGCACAAACTTCAATCTTAATCCAACGGCTCAAGAAGTGAGATCTCACTTCAACGAAGTCGATACGTCGGGAATGATTCCACTGTCTATTACCTTTCAGCCTACAGACAACGATGGTACGTTCCCGTTATGAATGCTCGACACGATCGTTCAGAGTTGGCAGTCTCATTCCAACTCATCTTTTGCTTCCGTTTGTCCGCTACAGTGATCTGCGCGAGAGGCAAAGAAGTATACAATCATGAAGGTAAGAACAATCGTCACTATAGAAGATACATGTACCTTGGAAGTTCCAGTAGTCGTGTCAAACCTCAAACTCATCTTCTCTCATATCTTTCCCCAATCATCAGGCAACCGTCGCTTTCGTGAATTGGTAAAAAGTAATCTTCATACATACAGCAAATGTGTGACTAAGATGCAAAAGACAAGGTTGGTGGCATCAATCATCGAAACCGTCAGGGCAAAGAGCGGCAACGGCGGCTTTGTGAAATTCATCAAAGGGAAATGGTACGCTCAAAGTAGCTCCAGCATGTCAGGCAGAACGTTCCATTGATACAGTCTCTAACCAACTGTTTCTCTCCCTCGGATAGGTACGAAGTAGGAGACCGCCGTGCTAAAGAGAGTAAGTCTACGGAAGCGAACAGCAACTCTAGAGACAAAGACTGGCTATTCGCTCGATACTAACAATTGCTTCTACCAACACGCACGCTCCAACTAAACAGAAACTGGGCAAACAATGAGGGATCTACTCCACACACGCTACACTTCAAGCACCAAAGCAAAAGCACGAGTCCGCCGCCAGCTGAGAGAAGATCGGGATCTGAGAATGCTGTTTCACCCTGTACCACCAAGCAGCCTACCAGTACGTTCCGTGATAGGCGATCAGATGCCTCGACGACAGATGGATACCGAGCAGCAGTACTATCCCTTCAACGAAGCACTCATGGTGTCTCCGTCGGAAGGACGATTAGACCCAACTACGGGTACTGATCATCCTGTCACCCCAGCATACAATTTCTCAATGGCAGATAAAATTTTCGGTCTGGAGGAAGGCAGCAAGAGGTCGACCTTTGACCTGAGTCCGCTGCCACTAGAGGATTCGATTGTGGACCTTGACTTTGATACTAACGTAGCTGACGTTTCAGTATCAGATGAGTCATTTGGTGCAGCCATGGATTGCCTCTTTCAGTCCCTCTTGTCTTCAACAGAGAAGTGACGACCTCCTCGCACTGATCGTTCATTCCTCCCTGTACATACTACTCGTACATGACATGTATTTTAGAAACAAAATGGTTTCTCCAGAGGACACCACCTCCGACCTATAGCAACCATCTACCATCAAGCTAGCTAGAGTAAGCGGCTCAGAGCGGAAAGCGAACTAGCGGGGGCGGGTCTTCCGTCAAGAACCATCCAATTGACAGCTCCTGTGCAGTGCATGGCTATTGCATCGCAGGTTACTGGTGATTGGAAGCAAAGCCCAGAGCCATCACATGGCTTCTTATTAGCTTGCTTCGCTCACCAGCAACACAGCAGTTTGTTTCGCTATCCAAGCGCTTTGTTACTCCGAACTGGCTGATATTTGGAATCAAGCAGTAGCTTTCGGTGCAAAGCCACACGTCGTTGCTTCTTCGTTGCTTGGCGCTGTACCGGTGTCTCTCCTGAGCTCTGGCTGCTGGTGCAAGGTAGCGGCAGCCGAAGCTAATGTCCGCTACGGCGCAGGCAGACGGTACACTTTCGCTTGCCAGAGCAAAGCCAAAAACGTGTTCTTCGACTGTTCCGGAAGCTGGGCACCCCACGGCCACGGGACACAAACCGTTTGTCAACTCACAAGAAATATCAATTCGAAAAGACCTACTCAACGAACAGCACCGCTAAAACGCTAAAACGCTAAAACGCTGCAGCTTCCTTCCATGAGAACGCGCAATCAGGGAGGAAACCTAAACTAGACTAAGCCCATGCACAGGTACCGGTATTCGTAGATCTCTCTAGCTACCGGTAGCTAGTCTGATGTACATGTAGGTTGGAATGATTTGGCCTACTCTCTTCTGCTTACCTAGTTTTGACTAGCTAGAAGAATGGCGAAATCTAGTACTAGTAGCAAGCCAAGGAGGCATTATAGGAAACTGGATGGCTAGCTAGAGAAATTATGAATGGAAATATGAATGGATGGAAGTGTACAAGAGTATGCTTGCATGCTCTACTAATATGAGGTATCTATAGAAGCAGCCTTTGTTTGAAATGCCGAGGCAAGCTTCATGTCTCATCTTCTGAAAAGATCGAGTTCACAGGTGACCAATTGGGCACCGTGTAGGCAGTTGGAAAGTCGTGTGTCCAGCCATCGTTGTATCCATCCACAAACGAGTCCTTCGACGGTGAGCCATAGCTCCCTGTCTTCATGAGTGTAGCGGATTGGCTCTAGTTGCAGAGTCTGCAGTTCTGACATTTCTTCGTCTGGTATTCTGAGATCTTCTGTCACACGGCGCAGGAAGCGGCCGCCCTCGGATTCTTCTGGTCTTTGTCCATGATCTCTGGGGTTTGTCCAGTATCCACAGATCCATGCACACCAGTGTGTGGGATTTCCGGAGCCAGGGCATTCCCTGTAGACGGGGCAATCCAAACGAGTCAATTCTCTGTTTCTTAGATTGTTGTCTTCGTACTCGGGAGCGTGTATTGCAGCGCCTTGTGCGAATTCGTCTGAATCCGTTGGCAGTTCATCCCCTCGAAATGCTGAGAATCCATATCTTCGAATCTCGTCGTCATTTTCGGTTGTGGTGGAGATATCCATGACTTCTTGGGTGCCTGGGATGACACCGTCTTGGAATGTCTGGTCGAAGTCAGTGTTGTTGTGACAAATGCCTCCAGCAATGTCGAGTCTCAAGTCTAGGCTACTAACTCCACTAGACAGGAATAAAGCGACAATAAAGAGTGCGGATCTCATGTTTGTTTGGTTGGTAGGTAGGACTACAAGTAAAATAAATGTTGTGATGAAAAAAGATAAAGATCTTTGACTTTACAAGCTCAGGATGTTGACAAGATACCGATCGTCTCTTGCAGCCATTACAAAAGGGAAGGAAGACTGTAAGGCAGTGCAAGGCGAATGTATTTTGTGACGAAATTATCTGATTTGTGTGATCGTTGTATCCCGGCGGAGATGTGTGACGAGTTGAAAAATCGACTCTCCACAGGACTGTACACATGAATGAAAAAAAGGATTGCCAATACATGTTACACCACTCATCCGGAGCTCTGAGGAGCTTCAGGGGATAGAGGATACGGTTTGATAAACTTCACATCTCCAAGTAAAAACTAATGAGACTAGGCCCATCCGTTTTGCCTTGGAATTTCACTTCCCAAGGAGTCTTAGAGAGGATGCTTCAACAAGAGAAACATCTCACGAGTTTGGCGGTGAACTAGTCCTGTGGCTCCTCTCTTCGCTTGCACTCCGAAAAGGAGATGAGGAGGGATTCCTGACTAATTGACAATAATGAAGAAAGCCTCGGATGCCTCCCACCAAGCTACCCTCACAAGAGTCCTGTAGCCTCGACGAAGTATCCGGCTTGAAAAGCGTGGCCTAAATGACTTGATGTTTCTGAGGATTCTTTCGTTTTTTCATTCTCAACGCGCACATATCATTGAGCTATCTCCAGCCACAGAAGGTTAATAATGTAATGATTATCTTCAGCTTTGAAGATTTACATTAGGAACTCGAATTTTAAATCGTCTAAATACCCAAAAGAAAGACATAGCAAACAAGCTTTATTAATTCCTGAATGAGATGCCTAGACAGATCCAAGACATTTGATACGCATCCTTTAACAAACTGTGTCCCCTCGAATGCAAAAGTTGACAGCCAAAAATTTGCCTCACATTTTTGCTCTCACGACCCTGGAGTCGGCAACAAGAGTCCCAAATGGCTACGGCTCGGTGCAGCAGCATTGCAGCTTTAGATCCTTGGCTGCTGCGAAGGAAAGAACTTACTAGTGACTAGCTAGCTTGCTAGTAGTGGCCGAGAGTCTTACATTGGCTAGAGTCAAATTTCGAGAGGGAGTCTGGTTTGGCACTCTGGAATCCAAAATAAATCGCTCGTGTGGGAAGGTACTCTTATACAGGGAAAGACTCATTGCTTTCTTCGCACCACTCGATCCGATCCTTGACGATTGGTTTGATCCACAACACTGTATACCTCCTTAGGAAGATCACTTGCTTTGCCTCATTGGTTTGACAAGTTCCATCTCTTGTCGATTGAAGGATTATTATTTCAGATTCACTCAACCCAACACCCAACACCCACACAAACACAACTCCTCGCGCAGACAACTTGAACTCCATACAAACACAACAACATCATACCTCACCCGTAGTTAGAGAGAGTCTCAGTCACCTGCTGCCCGGTCCAACTGTGTACTAGTCGGTATAGAAGAGCACAATGGAGAGCAGTCGCAACGCCACAGGACTGCCCCCTCACTCCTCTCATACACCGGTAACGGTGACCAACGTAAGCAAGCAGCAACTATACGACACTGACTTGAAAAAGTCCAAGGACATCAACAAGAAAGAAGACATCAGCGGCAGTCCAACGCCGCGGAAGATGCCAGCTAAGATCTTCTTCCCCAAGGACGACGCAATCAAGAAAGAAGCAGCTAAACAAAAGACCAACACTAACACCAGCAACGGACCTAACATGACGCCTGATAATGACGAAGGCTTCCATGACTTCTTGCAGAAAGTTGCCATGGTGCAGCAACAAGAAGCATTCAGGCAGGCCGCTGGTCACGCTGGACACGCTAACTACGCTCCGCCGTCGCCGCAGAGTCGCCGGAACTCAGCCAACTATGCCATGCTACCCGAGTACGCAAGGTACCAAGAAGCAAGGTATCAGAGGGCAATCAGTCGAGGTAACTCCTACAGCAACCTTAACGCGTCGCCGTCGGTTTCTCCTCGTGCCACCACGTCTCCAAGAGTCGAATGGGTGCCCAATCCTGTGGCTGCCCAACAGCGAGCTTGGGAAGAACACGCCATGATGGCCTCAAGACATCAGGGATACCCCTCGGCTGTCTTTTGTACAAGACACGAAGAAGGCGGTGTGCCACCTCCTGTCCCGCCCATACCACCATTGCCATTCAACGACTACATGTTCCCGTCGTACCCCAACCCCAACTCGGCCGAGTTGAGTGACGGTGGGTCCTTTCAAGACCACTTTCGCCACCCTCGAGGATTCCAACATGGTGGAAGTCCAGGAGGAAGCGGGTCTATCCCAAGTGCCGCGGCGCTCAGTTCTGGAAGCTCCTCGTCTTGGTCGGACGAAGAGGAACATCAGCATTCGCCCGTGGCGAGGCAGTTCCTAGACTATCTCGGAGGCAGCAGCAGCAGCAGAGCCCATGCTGCTCGGATTCCACAGCGTCGCCGAAGCTCGGACGGGTCGTCCTCTAATGCAGCAAGCGCAGCACCTACCATGGTGGAAATCTCGCCAGGTGTACATGAGCCTCTGCGTGGAACGGAGGAAACCATGCGCGCCGTGCGACTCGACTTTTATGTCCCTTTGACGTGCTTTGGATGCTCGCTTGATGTCTTCTCCATTGCCGATGCCAAGTTTGTAATATGTCCCGAATGCAGAGTCGTCAGCCCTATCGAAGAGGGTGCCTGGGATGGACAGAAATTGGAGCAACGTGGACTCGGATTGGGCTTTACTTGTGAAAGCTTGTTTCAAATGCAATCAGAGATCCTCTCAGAGCGATAAACAAGCAAGGAAAGCTACCATGCCCGTAGGAGAAAGAGAACAAAGGTTCCCTCTTGATGATGATAGACTAGTGATATATTTATTAATAAAAAGAAAAAGATCCTTGAATGTTGTGGGTATGAATCTAGCTCCAGTTCTCTTGCTTCATGCCGTACCTCGCCTTGAACAGTGAAAGCAAGTCCGCCGTCCTCCTGGCAAGGTCCCACCGAAGGCAAAAGGCCCACTGCCTGGCCCAGGTGCCACTTCCCGACACTGCTAGTAGCCTGGAGCTGGCCTACCCCTGTACCTAGTGGCTAGCAGAAGTGCGATGCAGACGATGACTTAGATATCCAGCTAAGGAGGTTAAGCAAACTTATTAATAAGCTGTTCCCCATGACAGTTGGAAAGCACCAACATCTTCAAATTTGCCACTGACCAGGATGTGGTACATTTGACCGACTTCAGATTCCCATGTTACAGCACCGTGCGTGCCGCATGATGAATCGTCGCCGTCAATACACTCCAGGTTGGCACAGTCTTCACCTCGAAACACAGAGACGACTGTGTTGTCCAGGACTCTCGTTGCATCTTCCATGCTCATATCACAAGTCGACACTTGCATCAACTCCCCCGTTCCTTCCACTCTGTGCCAAACACCAGCGCCCGTATGCACAGCATGACCACACACCGCTAGAGGAGCAACCAGGGAAGCTCCTTCCGTTGTTCCTTCAACGCGGTTGCTGGTGGTGCTGTTCGTTGATTCCAATGAAACAGCACCTTCACACACGTCATTGCTCACGGTCTGAGTGAGAGTCAATTCAAAGTCGCCCGCACCAGAGACGCCGTGGACGAGAATGTAATAGGCACTTCCTGATTTGCTGGGCCAGGTTACATGACTGGAATGTTGAAAGGCCTCACTGTCACCATCAATGCAGTCCAACAAATTGCAACTCATCGTATCTTTACCAGATTGCTCAAACACTGTAACTTGCGTATTGAATCCTTTCTCTGGATCGACCCTCACCTCCAGGGGATTTCCTGTACCAATGACACGGTACCAGACTCCTCCAGCTGTAGATTCGGTGCCGGCACAGAACTCAAAGTCAGCATCCAACGTTGTTTCTTTGGTAGATCCTTGGATGACTGTAGCATCCCCCGGACCAAGGGCCAAGTCAACGGCTCCGGGACAAAAGTCATTGCCAACAGCCACATCAACTGCGAGGGAGAAATTTCCTGCCGTGGCAACACCCGGCGACGTTGAATTGTTGTTTCCATTGACTTCTTCGATCAGCGTAGCGATTCCACCAGCAGCCATCATATCTTGCGTTACTTCTTCCGAAAACCCTGTGAACATTTCCTCGGGTGCATCTCCATGCACGCAGACAAAGTACTGAACTCCCGTTTCTGCGTACCATGTGAAGCTGACGTTAGTGTCTTCATCGTTGCCGTCACCAATGTTCTGCATAGAAGAGGACTCTGCCTCCGTGGTACCGGTACCAACACAAGAGAGCATTCCACACTCCCCTGCAAACACGGATATCTCTGTGCTCCAAACAACAGTCTGATTATTCTCGTCGACCATGGTATGAGCATCCGAAGAGACTCTCAGTGCT
Source organism: Seminavis robusta (assembly GCA_903772945.1). Classification (NCBI taxonomy): domain Eukaryota; phylum Bacillariophyta; class Bacillariophyceae; order Naviculales; family Naviculaceae; genus Seminavis; species Seminavis robusta. The sequence goes on along the minus strand of CAICTM010000096.1, from coordinate 12,401 downwards.
TGACCAGTGCCAACAATACTGTACCAGACAGACCCCATTCCCCACGTGAACTCATCTCCGTCACGGGAGTTACACGATGGAAACTTGCTGTCGGTAGCCCCCAGCGTAGTTCCTTTCTGGAACTGGCTGTCGGTTCCCTCTTTCATGGCAATGGCATCGGTGCAGAGGTTATTGGCTGGAGGGGGAATGTATCCCATGTCGTGACTGTCGTGGTCTGAACGGTTCCATGGCTGCGACCCCGCCAATGCGCCTCCCAAAAAGATCATGATGAGCAAGACGGCTCCGCAACAAAGGTGACGACGTCTGCGCTTGTTGGCAACTCCATCGTCCTCTTCGACCACAGCTTCGGCCAGAACCATGTCGCGCATCATTTTTTCATGGACGGCTTCTTCCGCCTCCCTTTGCGCTTGTTCAACTATTTCATTTCGTTCCTCTACAGTAATGTGAGAAGCTTCTGGGTCTTCCTCCACCACCAAGTGAGCTGACACCATGTTTGTTGCGGACAGTCCGCGTTCTACCTCGTCAGCATATGCGCCTTGTCCCCTCTGGAGTGTCCGGTCTTGATGATCTGTATCAGCTGTACCGGTACCGGTACCATGACCGTTGTCTGAAGGAATGATCCTTGGACGAGACGACCAGGCTCCCTTTCTAGAAAGATTTCTCTTTTTGTCCGTTTCTTGCTGTACATGTAGTATGAGATCGTCTACATCGACTTCATTGGTTACCGTCCCGATGATTCCTGGCAATAAGGATTGACGTGACAGTCGGTCTCCCCATTTGGCTTCTTGGTCTAGCCTGGCCTGATGATGGAGTGATACAGATGAAGCGCTGTTTCTGTTTTTGCTGCTGTGCCGTTTGAGAGTACCGGTACCGGTACTTCTGCTGTTGCTGTTGCTGCTGCTGGCATCCGAAGTATTGTACACAAGGGATGGACGAGGTGCCTTGTGTGCCTGCCGTGAGAGTGCCGCCTGAGACCCAGCTGGTATGGTCTGTAGCTTGTGTACTACCGGTACGGCCGAGTTTCTCATGGCATAGGCTCCCACCTGGGGTGGTTCCGCCATGCTGCTAGACATTGTTTGCTCTTCCTGGTTACCGGTGCTAGTCACTTGTGAGGATGATGGTGATGGTGATGATGATGGCATGAGTTCTTGAGGGATGGAAGAAGACGCTCTTTGCGTTCTCCTGCCACCGCTGCTGCTGCTGTTGGACATGAGACTGATTTGACTGGTGCTGGCACTGACATCCGTGAGGATGGAGTGCGATAAAGACTTGGAGGAGGAGGAGGAAGGATTGACAGCCAAGGCACCTGGTTCCACACGTCCTGTTGTGCGCTCTGACTGAGACTCTGTGGGCATTTGCATTGGTATCCCCAAACTTCCTGGTCTCAAGGCCGTAGAAGAACGGCGGCTTCCAGTACTGGTACTGGTACTGGTACTGGTACTGGTACCAGCTGCTCCATTACTTTGCTTTCCCATGGTCAGGTCGACACTGTTACTAACACTACCTACTACCTACTATTAATACCAGTAGCTAGTTCAGAATACAGAACAATAGAAACACGCATGTGAGAAGTGAGAAAGGGACATCAAATTCTGGAGACGCACAACGGCAACCTACTAGTACAGTACTCCCCCAAGACCTTTGATCTATTGTACGCTACTAGTACCTTACCCACTTGATTTGATTGATTGGCAATACTTTTTAGTTTCTTCTGGTTACTTCGCCGCTCACCGCTCAATGCTACTACTATATGGAAGACAATCGACACTACCGTACTCGGCAACCTCACTGCTTTGCGTGATGGTTTGAGAGAACTCAGCAAAAAATGAAGGATGCCCACGCAAGATTCATTCGATGATCGCGGAACGTGGGAGCCCTCTGGAAGCACCCTGTAAAAAGCTTTTTGACTTTCGACAGACATTTGGGTTCTTTAAAACGATGACTCATTAGAGCTAAGGGTAATCGGGTTGACAACCTCTTTTGAGGATCCATCAACCGAACTCCGAACGGCAATCGGCAGCCACTCGCCTTGTACAGTACGACGGTGATAGCTCAGCACAGTGTATCAATCAATCAATCAATCAATCAATCAATCAGTCAATCAGTCAATCAGGTAGTCAGTAGCTAGTGAGCATGGTAGTGTTTGTGCTGTATTGCCAAGCAGATCTGGAAGGCATTGAGAGTGTTTCGTTGAGCAAAGACTCGAATTTGTGTTTTAGCGTTCGCAATCCTCAAGATGTCAATGAAGTCCGGGAAAAGGTAGTAGTCGACTCGACCGTGCTAGAAGTCTCTTCGGTGGCGGACCACGAGAAACATCGAGATGAGACTCCCTCCCACTTTGCCATGAAATGGAAAGACGCAACCCATAGAAGCACGCTGCGGATTCTAGGATCCAACTCCTTTCTCAACGAAACAAAAAATGAAAATGACAAAAAAACAAAGAAAAACAAACATATTTCCAACGAATTGCAAAAAGCTATCGATGCCGTCAGAAGCATGACTTCGGAAGATTCAGGACACCTCGTGCCCATGCTAGCTCTAGACTGCAACGGATTAGAGCCATATGCATTTCATCCCATGGGAGTGCAAGGAGAATTCGTTGTTGTCACCAAGCAGGCAGGGGGCAAGAAGATTGATACAGTCGACCTATCCGATGGAGATTGGGCCGATTATGCCATGGATATTGGATCCGTTTCAATCACTAATTTTACAGCTAAGTTTCAGTAGACTACTAGTAGTTACAATTCACAATTGATCACAAACTGACTAAATTAAAAAACTATAGAAACTGAATCTACTATCTTTTCTAACATATGATAGCTTCATCAATACAAGTACCAGTACATTCCTTAGCTTAGCTGCAAGCTACAAGTACATCCGTGCATCCCTTGTCTAATCCTTCTACCGTACTAGCTAGTACTGTGTATACGTATGTACGTACGTAGCCCTCATGTCTTTCGACGACTGTCACTCTTAGCCGCGACCTGCTTCCCAGACAGCTATGCTAGCTACCGGTAGCTAGTCATGGCGCATGTGCCGAGACGACTGCATCGCATCCTCATCCGACATCTTGTCAATCTTTGCCACCAACTCGGACACGATTTCCTCCCCTTTTTGAGCCCACTCCTTGCGGTTCTCATTCGCATAGTTCAAAAACTCATCCGACGAGACACCAAACACACCACAAGTCTCCAACTTTTTTGCCAATGGGATCACATAGTTGTCGAAAAACCAAAGCTCTCCCTTGTACCAGTTCTCGGCTGGATTCGATGTCGAACGACCGCTCCTAAACGCCTCAAACATCTCTTCGAATAATCGAGAATTCCACTTTTGGTACACATGCCTGGAGTAGTAGAGTAGTCAAGTAAGGAAAACAAAAACAAAAACAACACACAATCCATGAATACATGCACATTCAAATAAAGCGAGTCAATCCATCCTTCTTTACATCACTCACCAATGTTGCATCTGCAGTTATAATGAACAGCAAGGAACGTCGCAAAACAGACATCATGAGGCAAACCTGTCCGGGCAACAAGAGAAACAGCATCCTTCCGATCCACTTACCGTGTGGCTCACATCCGACGCTTGAATGAGATGCTCAATCTGCACAAGGCAACAAAATTTAGCAGCGTCGTGAGTCAAGCATCAAGATTTGGGAGATGGAACAGGGACAACCTGCTTGACGCACGTACCACAATCGTTGCCTTGCGATCGATACTTAATTTTTCCGAGGCCTCCTCGTTCTCGAGGCCAGCAATGGACTCTCCTTCGGCAAAGGCTTTCGCCCAACGGGCTTTCCGGAAAGCGCTGTGCTCCCGATCGAAAATATCTGTCGCAATCACAGAATTCACCATCAACTGTAAAGGTACAAAACGACATCATCAAGAGACAAAGCAGGTTAACAAATCTCCAGTCTTACGAAACCAACGGCACACAAGACGTCGAACGTACCTGGCGGAATTGCATCAACTCCTTCTCGTTCGTGTAGATCAAGTGCCTCAGATCCCGAAAGTCGTCTTCCATCAGCAACGTAAAGGCAATGTCCAAGGACTTTTGCTCGGCAACACTCTTGTTCTTGTACTTGTCGCCAACTTCGGGCTCTTCCGTGGCTAAAATGGCGTTGGATACCCCTGGATGGTCTACAAGTAAGTATAGAGTTCAACAACAGTACGAGCAAGGATAAGACTGAGGAAACATTCAAAGAAACGATATTGAAAAAGAGTTGCAAAAAGATACGTACCCACGTCATGGATCAGCGCAGCAAAAACCACTGAGAATTGGGTCAGTGGTTCGGAGGTAATCCCATAACTTGTACCGTGCGCATGACGACGCTGGCTCGATAGCTGAACGTCACCGGCGTTGAACGTTGACGCCGCCTTGGACTCGGTTTCGTCAACGTTCACGATCCTGGACAAGAGCTTGCTCGTACTCATGGTCACATGGCTCGCATGTTCTGTGGGAAAAAGCGAGGACAAGGGACGCGTTCGTTAGTCGGAAAAACGATGCATTTGGAATTTGACAAAACCAAAGCAAGACACAAAAAACTCACCAAAGTTGTGGAAATGATTGTCAGGGTGCAGGAGTGCAATCCTTGAAACGTAATCGGTCAACTGGGCGACAACGTCCTGTGGAATCTCTACCACGCCATGTATGTCCCGTTTTGTATCGCTCTTCTTCATCGAAGGCTTTCGCTCGTCGACGGACTTCGACACATGAATGACCTCCTCGACCTCACCCAACACGGTGTGTTGTTGAACCAATCGTTGTTCGAGCTCTCTGAGACCATCTGGGTCTTTGACCTTGTAACTCTTTCTGCCGCTTACGACTTTCTGGAGAATCTTGACAAGTAGCGCAACGTTCCATTGAACAAGACGCTTGCTCTTGTTGCTGAGCTCCCTTGGTTTGTGCTGTTTCTTCTTCTTTTTCCTCTCTTCGCGGACGGATGGAGGCATAACGCAATTCGGTGAATCGTCGTCGTCCGCAAACGAAGAATCTGCGTCCAATGCGTCCGATCTGCTGATCGAAGACGCACTACAACTGGCACCGCTCGATGGCACAGAGCCAGCACTCTTGCTTGTCCGAGGTAACAGCCAGAAGGTTGACAAGCAGCCTTTGCCTTTGGCTTCCACAGCATTCTCCCGTTCTTTGATCCAGTGCCCTCTTCCCGACTTGCGAACCAACTCTGCTGTTTCCTGCGATATCTGAATTTTCTCCCTCGTTCCAGTGCTATAACATCAAATCGAATGAGCAACGGTAGCTATGCAAAACAGATTTTGCTTGTATCGCCCCTCTACAATGCACCTACCTTTCCATTCGCGCTGCGGTGTTCACTGTGTCCCCAAAGAGCTGCGGAACAAATTATTACACCAGGTTGAGTTACACAGAGACAACCACCTCAAATCTGGATTCCGCAGTGGCGAATTTACCTGGAAATGCGACTTTCGCCCCCTTAGAACCCCCGCAGTGACAGGCCCACTAATCAAATAGGAAATATTTGGAAATCACGACGAGGGATGAGCCTGGGATGCAAGCATGGTCATCAGTCATCCGCTGGTGTACAGAAATCGAGCTGCAAACTTACCTGTGAAGTCCCATCCTCATTGCTAAATCGCTGGTGTCGGGGCCTTTTGGATGGAGATGGGAGCACAAGACGGTGGCGCGCATGAGCGAACGGTGGTTGATGAAACAATAACGACCAGTCCCAGCTGTCGTCTCCCCTTCCTACCTAACGTCAACTCCAAGGCAGCAGTCACTTCGTACATCTTCGACATGCATTCTCGCGCGAATTGGCACATGATAACTGCATGCTCTTCTTGAGGATCTGCGCAGAACAAAACAATTCAAATAGCGAAGGTATAAAAACGCTAGTGACTGAGGACTCCGGCGTCATGTCATAAGTGGATACGGATAGCGACGCCGATCAACACTCTGGCTCACCTGGAATTCCCGTAACCTTTGATAAGGAAAGAAAGCAACAGCGACACGAGTTGAGTTGCCGCAGCGCGTCACACAAAAACAGGAAGACCACCGAAGGAACTCACCGCCAGATAGCCTGAAATGAGTACCAATCAGCAAAAGCAAAATGCAGAGTTTCGCGACATCATGAGGCACCGAAATTCGACCAAACATTCAGGTGCTGCTGCTGTGCCTGCCAGAAGTGCACAGATTTGTCATCTCCAAAACTTACAATCTCCGATTGTTTCAACTAAACGGTGACAAAGACAAATACAGGTATCAGAAGGTTACCGAGCAAAGAAATAAAGGAAGGAAGCGAGCGAAAGTGAACGCGTCATACCTTTGAAAACTTTTCTCCTTTTGGCAATTTTGTCAAATTCACCATAAATCGTTTCGAGCTACACGTAATGTATTTGCCAAAAGTGCATAACGATGGTGAGCAAGCATTCCACTAAAACCTGCCTGCAGCTGTGAAACCCGAACAAACCAACCACGAGAGATACAAAAGCTTACCAAAATGAATACTTGCGATGGCTCTCTCTCCGAGCTCCTGCCAAGTTACCAAGAAGGGAAAGGAAAGCGTGTGAGCTCCCTAACGTACGAACGAACAAACAAAGAGAACGGGAACATCCCTCGCTCGTGCTTACCATGCCGTGAAGCCTGTTGTTTCATGAAACACATGGAGCGAAACAAACAAGCAAGCAACAGTGGATGAGAATGCGCCATACAATCGTAATGCCCGCTGGGTTGACTGAATGACTGAATGATAGACTGAATGAATCAAATTGTGAATACAGGTACAGGTACGCACCGGCAATGTCTGCAAAAATGACGGTGGTTTCGGGAAAGAGCGAAGCGATGGGTTTATCGTCAAGGAATCGATTAATGTCGTATGCGTCTCCCTCATTGGGAACAAACTGTTGACTGTTATCGGCATCAAATGCTCCAGCTTCTCCTCCTCCTCCTGCGGCAAATGCAGCGTCTTGTTGTTCTTCCAGCAATCGGTCTTTGACTTCTTTTGGGAAGAACATGTCGACAATGGCCGCTGATTTTTGTACTGCAGCAAAAGCCATTTTGTCTTTTCGCTTCATAATGTAGTTGTATAGTACGAGTATGAGGTATACAAATAGAAAGATTCCGACGAGGAATGCTGCAAAGATGCGTGGAGCATCGGACCGGTATCCGTTGTAAAATGCATCCGACGGATACATTCGTAGTTCGTAGGGACAGTAGTTGGTGTTGTCGTTTCTGGCTTTGGCAATGTCCTGAAAGTACTCGTTGAGTATTGTCTGCGCGGCGATTGTGTGATTGTTTTCTCCCGCGACGACGTGTAAATGCTCTGCCAAGAATGGGTCCCAGGGTACAATCTTTTCGTGAAAGTTGTAGGAAGTATCGTGTTTGTCTCCTTCTCCCTTGAATTCAACATTGGGTCCGTTGATTGAGAAGGTGTATTTTTGAAGATTGTTTTGCTGCGAGTCGGAACATAGTTTGGAAGGTGCGACACCGACAAAGATTCCGTTAGCATCTTTTGAAATGATGTTTTGCATGAATGACTTGTAGGGTACGAGTCCCACGACAACTCCTAGGGTGTCCTGTGTTTGTGTGGTTGCCGCAGCTACGGTTCCATTCAGGATTGGATTGAGCAGAAATGCGTATGGCTCTTGCATGGCGTCTTGTCCGAGCATGAATTGTGTCAAGTACTCGTTGAGAATGAGAGGTTCTGAGAGTACGGGTTCGGATGAGAAAGTGGCCAATGAGAAAGCTCTAGTGAATGCCGGAATGGATAGGAGGTTGAGGTTGAGCAGTGTGGCAGACGCAAATGGCACAAAGTTGTAGGAAGCCGTAATGTCCATTTGGAAGAGCGGCGTGAAGGGTCCTGATCCCGCTGGTTCCGGGACCGTTTGTTGGTCTGCCGAGTCGTAGTAGTGTATAGTAGCAGTGTGTTGGTGTTGGTGCTGTGTTTCAATGGACTTTGGCGCAGAGTACATTTCCCAGTTGGCCCTGAGTTCGTTGGATATGAGAGGAGCCGAGGCAATCCATTCGACTTGCGTTGCGGTTGCAGAGTCTTGCACGAGATGAAGCTGCTTTTGCTGGTGTGCGAGGTGTGAGAAGTGAGCAAACCTATGAAAGGGCCAAATGTCGGAGTGTTCCGTGGCATAGGAAGACGCATGATCTGTCCAAGTAGCTAGCAACCCATTGATGCCCTTGGCTTGATCAGGTCCTCTATGCTGCAACTGAACGGCATAGGTTTGAAACTGGAAATGACAAACAATTAAAATAAGCCAGCAGAACAGTGAAAATAAGTGAGTCTTTACACCACATCCCATCTCATTACATCTCATTACACCACATCCTGTCGCTTTTACGCACCCTCTCCGCAGTTTGTACGTCTCCTTCAATGAGCCCAAAGAGGTAAATGAATCCAGCCGCAGTACCAATCATGGTGAGTAGCGTGACGACGAGTGCCTTCCACAGAAGATCTCCTTCCGCCCCGTACATGTCTCCCTCAACTCCTTTGTTCCAGCGGAGGAGTGGCTTGGAGGAATTCGAACCGGAGCCCCTGGATCCCGTTTCCATTCCGCTTTGCGTTCCGGCTTCGTCTTGAAACTCTTCACTCGCTGGCAGACTAGAAGTGCTGCGTTCGTCCATGTCTATGTCTCTCAGAGACTCTTCTTGCAGATCGTCCAATTTGCCCAAATTCTCCACTGTCAACGGACCGTTGATTCCACGCATGCTACTACCGGTACCGGTACTAGTGCTACCGGTACCGGACATGGACATCGTAGGGGGTTGACGGCTCTGTTCCATCAGTTGTGTCATCTTCTTCTACTAGACGAATAGCTAGCTGGCGCTTCTACTACTACTACTTCTTCTTCGTTTTCCAATCACACTTCCACTCCGTCTCGTCTCGTCTCGTCTCGTCTGTAGCTAGCTAGCAGCTCTTAGTCTCCTCTTCCTGCCTGTTTCTTGTTGTTGTTGCTGCTGTTGTTGCTGCTGCTGCTGCTGCTTTTGTTGTGAGCTGCGATACGCCTCAGTGTCTCAGTGTCTCAATGCTTGATTCGATTCTTTGACTGTTGGCCAGTGTTGTTTTCGACCCTTCGATTTCGATTGGGTGTCATTCCACAAACAAACGGTGCTGGGCGATGCCTGGCGCCTGGCCACCATGCCAGGAAGGATGTCCCTCTCTCGATGCGATCCCAAAGAAATTGGAATGAAAGTTCAACACATCATTTTAATTAGAGGAGCCCTGTTTCTTAGGGTGAAAATAGTACAGCTACTTCTTCATGCAATAGAACTCGTGCACCTTTCTCGTTAATCCAGTCTTTTGATCGGCCATAAAGACATTACAATTAAATTCTGATTGGTCCATTCATATAAAGAAGCTGTAACAACAAGAGAATAATTACAACGTACCAGAGTATAGCAAGGCCATAATACAAAAATACGTACATCGTACTCACTATTAATAGTACATAGTACTACCCAGTACTACATGTACAACGTAGTTCCAGTGTAAAAGCTTTACCAGGGGTACTAGTTTCATACTCAGTAGCTGTCATTGATAAGGGGCCAGAGAGCCATAAGAATCTGGCAATCAGGGTTCGTGCAAATTGCCAGTCTCCTCTAAAAAAAGCCTCTTCCGAAACTAACTTCTCACCTATTTCTCAGAGCTTTGGTATGGGGCCGACATTGAATATAAATAAACAGAAAATAAATGTTCAAAAGTTCTACAATTCACAATAATAAACACCAAAATTATCTGGATTTTAAAAGGAAGACCCTGCGTATTCAATGACGCACTCCAGATGCTACGCTGTCTGCTGTTGTCCACGATTAGGAATGAATGGCATGGAAAAGTCACTGGTCATTCACGGTACTCAAAAGCCATTCCTTGTTTCGTTTTTTGTTGTTTGCACTTAGTGTGTCAATGCACGCATGATGTGGTGTAAGAAGTTCAGGCCTAACCTGCCCGTGTCTTGGTCATCATTCCAAGCTCCACCGAATGTTGCTGCATTAACGCCATCCAGAGTCACGGGTCACATTTATTTGACCTACGGTATCGTACGTGGACCCAGATAGGTCATATACGACCTCTACAAACATTGTTAAAGCGTAGTCCTCTTCACACTCGAACCACGTACATTGTAGAGACTACCATTAGAAAGAGTGTTGAAAGAGGATTCTCCGTAAGGAATTAAGTCAGCGGGAGCTGCGATACCTCGGCAGAAAGACAGATAGAAGAAGGAGGATCATGTTCGAGATTGCACCCATCTTTCAAGCCAGCCCTGGCGACAACACTCCAGCACGCTATGCCAATGGGCCTATGCTATAGCCCCGACATCTTCCAAAGGAAGATGAAAACTCGCACGCATGACTTAGAAAATGTCCGTGCATACATTGATGATCAACTCATCCTAACTGACGACGATCTAGTAGATCACGTCGAATAGTTAGATGAATTTTTCCAAAGACTTCAAGAAGTCGGATTTAAAATCAACACTACCAAGGCCTTCCTCGAAAGGAAGAACTTGAGTATCTAGACCATTGGATTACTCGAGAAGGAATCCAACCCTTAACTAAAGGACAATAGATGCGATCCAGATATCGCTCCTCCTACGAATAGGAAGGAACTTCGTAGATTCATTGGACCAATGAACTACCAGCCAGATACATGAATCAGACGATCACATGTACACTTCATTGCTGGACAATGATTGATCCCGTAACCGAATGGTTCGGGATTACCAAGGTCTGCTCCAAGACAGCAGACGAAGTAACCATCGTTCTAAAACAGACGTGGGTTACCCAGTATCCATGACCGGCTGAGGTTATCATGGACAGAGGACGTGAGTTCCGCGCAGAGGTCGAGAAGACTCTCCGGGATGAACATGGACTTCGTCGCAAGTTCACGCGCGTCAATCGTGACAAGATTCACAACATCCGTTTCGAAGCAAACTGGAAATACATCAAGGAACGTCGCCAACGACTTATCCAGAAAAACAACGATAGGGAGAACACGACACGTGTCCCTCATCAACACAATGTCAACGATACTGTGATGATTCATCAGTATCAGCACCGCAAGTACGGTCAGCCAAAGTACAAAGGTCCTTACCACATAGACCGAGTCAATAACAATGGCACTGTACGGCTCCGACATGCTACCGCCAATGGCGGCACAGTCTACCAGACTTGGAACATAAGGTATTTACACCCATACAAGGCCTGATCCCCTTGTAGGATTGCCATCGTGCGACGCACATGTCTACATCCAATCTCCGGAGAGTGCCCCGCACTTTAATTCATATGTTCTCCTTGTCCGACTGATGTCGTGCCTTCTGTGACCCTTGTCAGGGGGCGAATGCAATACACGGCTCTTAGCCTTATTCGCGACTCGATCCTAGATAGGGTTTGAGTTCGACTCATGACTGAGTCTTTCGTGAATAGTCATTGAGACAGGGTTCTCATGACCGCTAGTCATACTAGGTCGATGGTGAAACATCGCGCTAGATATTTAGCTGGCGTGGAGAGATTCCACGCTACTAGATAAATGCTAGACGAATCTTCCACGCGTTCCGTTTTTGGATCGTGGAGTGAGTAGGATTGCTACCGCAACCTACTCTATCACACTCTACAGTCTCCCGCGGGAGTTCAGATCTACGATCCTTTGATTGTGGATCTCTCTCGTTGATTAGTTTTCATAGCTTTCTAATCCTCTCATAACTTTCATTCTCTCAAACTCAAAACACTCGAAAGATCTTTACACTAGCTTTTAGCGTAGTGCATTATCTTAAACCCACTTATCTTAAGTGTGAGTGAGGAGTGTATCTGTATTATACTACAAGCAAGAACACGAGAATGCTCTTTGAATACTGTAATGGTCTGTTGCCCAAGCAATACGTACCAGCACAACCATCTACTGCAGTACTCGAGTATCTTAAATAACAGTTTCAATGGCCCAGCAAGTTATGCACTCTTCCTGCTGCATGTGAATACTAGTGTGACCCAGCCAATCACAGTTTTTTGGCACCTTGTTCGTGGCCGAGCTCCGATCCTTCATGATGATATCATCTGGATCTTTGATCATGATTGTATCTATCTGTCGACCAGTGGGCTGGGCCTGGGCCTGGGCCTGGTTGTTAGCCCTTGGAATCTATGATGGAGACAAGTTGTTTCGACCTGCTTTGTTTGACTTGAGTGCACTACGCTAAAAGCTAGTGTAAAGATCTTTCGAGTGTTTTGAGTTTGAGAGAATGAAAGTTATGAGAGAGATTAGAAAGCTATGAAAACTAATCAACGAGAGAGATCATCATCAAGGGATCGTAGATCTGGCCTCCCGCGGGAGACTATAAAGTGTGATAGAGTAGGTTGTGGTAGTAATCCTACGTCTTTCCACGATCCTAAAACGGAACGCGTGGAAGGTTTGTCTAGCCTGGATCTAG